>JAABNY020000136.1:15651051-15669286 GCA_015164015.2 Brevimyrus niger
CATGTTTGACCCCCAAAGTTCAAGTTGTTTGACTAGTGTGATCGCTCCACACCATGCCCAGGTACATGAGGTGGGCCCCCCCCCCCGAATCTACCAGCTGTACTTCATCCAAGGAAGGCATATCAGCGGAGTAAAGCCCTGCTTCCCCCCTCCCCCGAGTCACCTGACCGTTTGAAGTACGGCACCTGTGAAGTGGAAAAAAGTGCCCTCAGTATGAAGAAGTTCAGCTGCTGAATTGTTCTGCTTCTCAGAGACTTGGGAGCTGTGTGGAGAAGGAGACGGGCCAACGCGTCAGTCGAGCAGATTGCAGCCAATATGTTTTTCTGCAGAAGAGAAGATGCATGAAAGTGTGCAGATGTAGTGCTAAACCAGACCGTTGTAAAGGATGTGAGGATACTTCTGAAGTTGGTAACCCAGAGCTTATTCCGCAATGCCTCAGGAAGTAGGTGCACCCCTGCACCTTCTAAGCAAAACCAATGATGCGCCTTGAATGACTACAGTTTGCTCACAGATGTATCGTTGATTGTCAGAGGCACAGGGGGGGGTGTTTGTTTCCCTATTTGGTCCCTGTGCCTGGAGACACGAATCCCTGCTGCACTGGACCCGAATCAAGTGTCCTCCAGGGGACTCCAGCCCCACAGTATTTGAGGGAGAGACCCCCAATCCACAATGACGAAGAAGGGTCTCAAACCCTCCTTCTACTCATGATACACAACCCTAACTCCTGCTCAACTGGGAACTCTACCACCTACCTTCTCCAAAATAAACTAATTAAACAACTGATCACAGGACATATGTAAAATAATAAAATAACTGATTATTGTAGATTATTATATGCAACGTAGAAAAGATATATTTTCAGCATCTTTAAGCATCGGTTTCTTAGGTTGACGAGACAGGAGTGCCTTACAGTAATTTATTCTACTTGAAACAAAAACATGTATCATTTTTTCACAGTCAACGTGTGACAACGTACCCCATAACTTTGACAGCATTATGAAGGTGGTGGCATGTTTTTTTTTTTTTTTCAGACATTGCTGGTATGGGCTGTTAAAGCTAAGATCCCCATTGAAATAGACTCCCGGGTTTCTAATTGTTGTTTCAACTCCAGAGACATTGACTACGTACACCCGTAAATCCTTTCTCTGTACTTCATCTCCGGTAACAAGAATCTTCATTTTTTCCTTGTTCACCTGCAGAAAGTTTCGTGACATCCATGAGTTAATCTCATCCATGCATTCAAACGGGCAGTGGATAGAGTCATGTGCATCAGAGGTCACAGACAGATATAGCTGAGTGTCATCTGCAGACTGATGAAAGCTGACTTTATGTTTATTTATTGTACTTGACAGTAGCAGCCTGCAGAGGTTAAATAAAATGGGGCCTAGAATTGGGCCTTGGGGGACTGCATGCTTTGAGACACAGGTATCAAGTGCAATTACTTATCAAGTATTCACAACCACTTAGGCATGCTCTTAACCAGTCTCAGAGTTGTCCAGAGAGGCCAACCAATGTGTGCAGCTGGATCAGCAGAATCTTTTGACTATAGTGGTAAAGGTGGCATTGAGATCTACAATAGCAAGAATGGAGAGATCACCTGAGTTTCTGTTTAACCTTAAATCGTTTAACACAACGAGAGGAGCGTTATCATAGCTGCTTAACAATCTTCAGTGCTCATATACTCTACGTTTGAATCTCTTTTAACTCATTTACTACCTAAATGGTTTAATGGGCGTGCATAACCAAAGAACCTCACACTGACTCAGAAAATAGCAAATATCAGTAACTGTATTTTACAACATGCAACATCCGCTTTCAGAAATGAAAATGCTGATACATGAGAAACATTAACAGAGCTAATAAGCCATGATAACACTGATAACACCCCTGTATACAAAAATAAGTAACTTGATCATAAAAAGCATTAAAAAAAAAAAAGATACACCTAACTGATCAGCTGAATAAGACATAGCAGGGGACAGCTAACTCAACACCCAGGGAGCAGTGCTTGGGGATGGTACCTTGGTTGGGGTACCTTAGTGGAGGCTTGTTGGTGGGACTTTTGAACCTGCAATCTTTTGATTACAAGTGTGCTTCCCTAACCATCAAGCCACCCGTGCCCACGCCCTGCACAGTTCATGGAGAATTTAATGTAGATATAATTAAATTGTGTTGTCCTGAAAAAACGTATTCCTTTTACTATAATGTTTGTAATTTACTTTTAGATTTGCAATATAATGAAAATAAAAAAATGTGGATTTTAAACTGATATTAATGATAATTTATATAATGAGAATACGCCGCTTGTTTATGAGCTAAAAACGGCTTTGGAAAACAGCCGGCATACTGTTGACAGTACATTTCTTACAATTAAAATAAGCACAGCATAAATTTAGCCCACTCCCCATGGGAGAGAACTCCAAGCAATGAAGCCAAGCATTTCCGTCCACTTTGGGCTGCGACTCGCCCTTGAATGCAAGACTGGTCTTCAAAGGTATCGAGATGGAGATCATTTGGGAAGGAGTACAAATAAACACTGGTATATGTCTAACCACATCGACTGGGCACATCTATATTTTCCACAGAGGTGTTGTCAGACAGATCATTCATTTGTGTATTCAGCAGGCTTTTATCCAAATTGATGTATAACTGAGAAAGCTAGTCTGTGGACCCAGAGTGGCCAGTCAGGAGGCTAGGGAGAATTCCCAGTGGTCCGGTTAGCGGTTTTGCTGGTGAGTAACAAAATAAATTGACACATTTAATTAAACTGGTTAGAAACAAAATAACAAAATAAGAAAACTTTAAAATACTATAAATGTGCTTCACAATGGTAACCAGTGAGATTTCTCATGTACTCACACACACACACACACAATAGGCCACAAGCTCTGCATAGAGAAATGTATAAATATGCAGCAGGTGCATCAGTAATCGCCTGTCATTTAGCAGTTTACGTTGTGACACAGCTTGTTGCTTTGCTATTGCTAATATGGATGTTGGAGTGAGATCTGACGGGGCTGAGAAAGTCAGACTGCCTGAACAGTTTAGTATGCTATTTTTCTTATTGAAATGTCAATAATAAATATATTGGGATAATTAGACTTGAATTGTGGCATCATTTATCAAAGTTCCCCCAAGAATGAGGACAAAATGAGTGGATCTTGGGCGTAAAACTTGGGTTGCGCATGACATCACTCTGTTGCCATCAGGATCTGGATGGCGACCTTCAGATCATGGACACAAATCCAAATCCAATGTCCATCAGTGGTATTAAGTTGTCCACAGCTTGGTAAATCAAGACGAATTAACTCATCCGTACGCCAACAGTCTCTCCTGCAACTTTTTCAGGATAGGGTGAGCATGGAGCATATCTTAGGAAGCATGGGGCCAGGGCATGGGACACCTCAGCTGGCAATGCAGCTAAATATATCACAAATTAATTACATTCATTGTAAATAAAATAGAAGTATTTCCGTTGCTTTTAAATGTATATGAGACGCGACAGCGTGCTGCAGCTTTTAAATATTGTTACAATGCTGAGATGTTACAATATCCCAGCAACTGAATAATGAAAGAATAGCTTGATCATAAAAAGTATTCAAAATATATTAAGATACAAAAGATTACATAATAAAATTATTCTGCACCAACTAGCACGCCAATTTAATAGCAAATTGCACAAATTAACAATAAAATTTTGCAAAAAACTGACATATAAATTTTTTTTATTTTTTTTTATAAATCTCCTTTTTTGGGGGTTTAAGAATTTTTCAAATAAGATTCATATTCAGAGACACAGGTACATAGACTTCTTCAGTCATGTTAGTCTGACTTGTCATTTGCCCCGTTTGGCCTTTTCTTGCTTAGGGAACTTTGATCAGCTGACTTCTGAGAAGATTTTGTTTTTGTTGCTTTTTAAAGCAACAGGGCGGGCTGTTACTAGGGGGAGGCAGTAAACGTTAGAGCCAATTATATGCTTTCTTCCTCTTTCACCCTGTTAATTTGCAACAGTTAATTTCAGTTCCTTCAGTGAAAAGTAGGTTACAATGTGTAAACATTATAGGCTTTAAATAAAAGCCTAAATGAAATAAAATTTAAATGAAAATATTCCAGCACTACATTATTGTTTAATTTTTGTTCTGGTCCTGTTATTTTTGTAGCACTTTAACAGTTGATACACAATTAAATTCTGCTTGATGTTAACCCTGCATATTAACATATATCTGTGAAATAAACTCATACTGAACGAGCAGGATGTGATTTTCATATTTACACTGTGTTCAGCAATATTTGGAGGTCATATATGATTCTGTCTATTTTGTTTTAAACTGATCTTATTTTTATCCCATTGTGCAGAGAGAAACATTGAACACAAGTGCCCTAAATGGTGAAACTAGTTTGTTAGACTTTGTTTGGTTAAACAGCTATTGCTTGTTATATAAGTCATTTACATTGCTGCAAGTGTAAATGAAAATATCTGAGTTATCATACGCCAAATTGCCGAATTGCAGAAGCTCCACATTACCAGGACATTTACTTTTGGACATATTCAACTGCACAAATGACTGTAAGATACATCAATTTAAATAAAACATCTGTTACAAATTTAGCACAATGTGACTCAAAATAAAAATGAAAACTTAAGCTCAAGATCACGGTCTTATGAAGAACTGAGCCATGTTTCGGGTGAAACGTTAAACAACAAAGTAGAGACGTGTTGGCAAAGGGTAAAATTCGAAACCATGAATTTTACATCGCCTTATATTCCGGCATGGATAAATTTCACAAAAAAATACTGGAGAAGACGAATGCCATTTCTTGCTTTTCTACAACACCGATACTAATTAAAAATTGCAATTATTACATCCTTTTGAAAGGTGAAAGACGTTATTTTGATCCATAAATGAAATTTCCAAAAAAAAATAGGTCTACTTTAACGTCTACAAATAAATAGATAAAATGATCGATAAATAAATAAGAATCGCTTACAGCAAGGAATATCTGAACTGTCCTGAAGAAGTCTTCCAAGTGAAACACCACAGGTGGACGTACCTTTAACCTCCTAATGAAGGAAGATTATCCATCCATCCATCCATCCATCCATTTTCTTAATCTGCTGTCCTGTTCAGGGTTGTGGGGGGGCCTGGACCTATCCCAGAGGCTATGGGTGCAAGGCAGGGAGCAACCCAACATGGTGTGCCAGCCCCCCGCAGGCCACACTCATACACCTGCCCCTCACACATGCACACCTACAGACAATTTGGTGAATAGCCCAGCATGTGTTTAGGATTATGGGGGGAAAGCTGGAGTATACCCAGAGAAAACCCCACGACAGCATGGGCAGGACATGCAAACTCCACACACAGGGAACACTGGCAGAGATTTCAACCCCGGTCCTGGAGGTGGGAGATGAGAGTGCTGACCGCTGTCCCACCATGACACTCCCCGCCCCCCCCCCCTCCCTGATTCTTGTAAAATTGCATCAAGGGTGATAATGAAACTGCATTACCGTTTCCCCCTTTCAGGAAGGCCATTCATATAATAATCGTATTCTGCAAGTCATATATTTAATGATTGTCTCTTCCAGCCTTCGCAATGCTTCACGTAGATTCTGTTAGCTGTTTAATGACCGTTTGCTTTTCGTCATATATCTCCATAGCGGCTACTTGACATTTAAAACAGAAGGCAGCTTTGCTTGTGTCAGGTGTCTCTCCTAGACCATGACAAAGGGGCTGATGCAAGGTGGGCACACGTATTGCACCATCTCTTCTTCAAGCCGGAAACGCCTCACGTATAAAGAAGGCTGCAGAGGCCTTAAGTAAACAGGCCACAATCCCCAGTAACATCGCTCATCTGTATTTTCAACTGACTGACTGGAAATAGTGCATGCCGTAGTGACAGCTGTTCGGTAAGAGTGAGTGTGACCACCACACGTGCTCCTTGAATAATACACCTGAAGATAGGCAGGTAAATGCTGCTTTGCACACACGGTACGGGACTGCAGCAGTTCTCGTTGGTCAAAGAAATAGGCACCCGGGGAGTTGCAGCTCTATGAAGCTTACACGAGAAGCACGATAAGTGCACGTTCGCCCCGCACTCGGCCGCACTCACTTTCGCTAAAGGAAAACGAGAAAGCCCTTTAGTATTTATACTCAGTTAATAAGTCACCTTATTTAACGATTTTTAACCTTACTGTGTTCAGGAGTTTTTGTAACAGAGACCTATGCATCCTCAGCTCTCAGAGCTACTGTTGTTTTCCCATTGCATTTCAGTCCACCCAGCTCGTGAGCCCTTCCTGAACGCAGTGCCATAGCAAAGCGGGCACCAGGGGTGCCAGAGGGGTGGATTCCATGCCCACGAGAAGCCCGCTGCGCAGGATCACCATGGAGCGTCGCCTGGCGCCCCGGGCACGTTGGCCTAGTGTTTGTGCAGCTAGCAAAGGGCACAAGAGGGAATCCTGGCAAAGAAGGTGGCAAAACAAAGAGGGCAGCTAACGGGCTCTGGGCAAGGTTTGGATTTCAGTGTGCCCGCCTGCGCAGCTGAGACCTTCACAGCACACAAGCACAGCTTCATTTTCACAACTAAATGATTTTTTGCATCATCATTCGGTGTCATTGATGTAACTGGGACCTAATGATGTTTAGGCTGAAATTCGTGTTTCCCTAAATTACGTAAAACGCCTTCATGCAGCTTGGTGTCTGGTTTATATCAGTTCTCTAGGTGCTGAATGATCCACCGCTGACTCCACGCGGTCACCAGGATGGCACCCGGCCTCGTTCATCTTCGTGAGCTACCCAGTGGACGCGGCGTGCGGATTCATGCAGCTAAACTATCAAATCCAATTTGTGCTGACATAACCTGGCTCTGAATCCTCACCTAGGAATCAGACCCTGTTACAGCAGAGGAAATGGCATTTACCCACAGCTGCTGGCCCTGACCTTTCCAGGCTGCATTTGATCAAGAATAACAATGCACAATGGTGTTTTGCACGTCATCTTCCCTTAAAATGTATTCCGGAGCATGTACGCAATTTCACTGCTTATCAATTAAGAATTTGCATAACATATGCTAAAGGTCAGATTAAATACAATTCTTTAATAACACTGGTTCAAGAATTAATGTCATTGTAACATGTCTGTACGTAAAATACAATTATCAATACTTTTTATGACTTCATGTATGTAGGTCAATATCATATTTAATCATCAGTTTATGATTTAAGTGGATTGCTTAAGTGTAAGGCTGCACTAGACACTGGCTGTTTCACTGTGCAATAAATCTTTCCTCCTACTTTACATTTACCACTTTATCAATGCACTATTTCCAGATAGGTAAATAAAGTCTGTGTGTTTAACCGGGTGTACAATACAACTTAAAATAAAGTCAAAGTTATATGACATTTTAAAAAAATATGCCAACCAATTAAATTTTCTAGAGGTCGATATATCAATGTGCATATTCAGAAGAGCAGATACACATGGGACAAATTGAAAGGACGCCGGCAGCAATTATATGAACTGTACTGTGAACCTTCTATCAGTAGGGGTCAGATGATAGACGCCTTTTATTCTGCATGACAGTAAGTGTGTCAAAATTCAATGGGAAAATCGTTGTGAAATTATTGAGAAACCATTTCGTTATCTTATTTTGTTGTTTAACAAAAGTTACAACGGCTCTGTCTAGACCAGAATGAGCTGGATCTACTACGAGAACAGTCTGGTATGTGGGCGTGGTTACTTTCGGCGGATTTCATTGGTTGACCTGACGAACGGACGTGCGAAACCTCGAAGACGTGCAGTACGTGGTCTGTGTGCTGGCTGTGCACGTACTGGTGTTACAACGTCTTGGGGGCAACGAAAACACAACATAGCAAAACATGATTTAGCGACAGGTTGTCTCTTGTATTTCACGTGTAGCGGAACCGAAAAGCTGAAAGCTCTCTCCGAACCGGCTGAAATCTGATTGCTAATTATGCAATTGTACACGTATGTTGATTTTGGGCTTATGTTATGATATAGTTGTCCCTAATTGTTGGGGTCATTTTGCAATAGTAGTAGCACAAATATGATGAGTATGGTCTTAAGTGAACAGATTTTATTTTTAAAATGTCTGCAGTTGGCTAAAACATTAGTCAGACACATGACTGGTCATATGAAATGATGACAACATGTACTCATGAGTTCATCAGAGTAGGACATAAAGTCTTTGGACTGTTTTGTCATATCACTGTTGCTCAACAGTTAACACCCTTAACTCATTGCCATTGGGATTGTGGGTTTGATTCATTGATTATATATGTGACGTTTTCTTAGGTTTCCTCTGAGTAGTCTGGTTTCCTCCTAAGATTCATAATATTGTAATTAGGTGAATTGGCATCTGCCGCATAACTGAGTGAGCCCTCGCTGCTTGCCTGTAAACGGTAAGGTGATGGAAGATGGATTGCTTAGACCACTATGTCATTTGACATGTAGAAAAGGAACCTCAATGGAAGTAGAGCAAGCCTTTCTTTCCATGACTTAAACACTGGTTTGTTTAATCGTACCAGCTGACCGTAAAGCTACTTCACCCCCTGAATCGGCAGTCTTGTCAATTTAATAAATGTTGCAGATGCTGTTGCAGGTCTGCAACCGTGAAAATTTATATGAAACCCAAAACGTAATAGAAAAAATGGAAGTGAAAAAAAATATCCAATGCTTTTAAATGCAGAATATAGTAAGGGGTACAGTTTGGGCCAGGTGTCACGGCAGGGGAAATCAGACCCAGTCTGAATGAAAGTGATGGAGGAGACAGCAAAGGAATGGATCCTCTTAAAGAAATTCCATACTTTAAAGCAGATGCAAATGTCTCTATTCCAAATATCCTCTGCAGGGAGGAGGGTTGATTGATACCTAACCCAACCGATATCGTCAAGTATTGAAACGCTAGTATGTTGGCAATTGCCAGTATTGAAAAGCACTTATTCGCAATATGTGTAAAGACTATCTACAGCATTTTATATTGATATAGCTGAAATTAAACTGCATTAATAAAAAGGTATATAAAATTTGCATCCCGGGACTTTTCACGTACCATTACAGGCAAATGTAGCATTTTCCAATGTTCTGCTTTGACAAAGAGAGCAAGAATTAAGTTCTAATTTTTCTGCCATCTTCCTAAAACACAAGAGGAAGTAACAACTCAGTTAAAGTTATTGTTGGTTTTCTCTGCAGACATTGCAACACTTTGAAAGCCAACAGTGCATGTGTTCCATGCAGATATCAATACTATATGCAATAAGTTCTAAAGGCAAATAAGGTGAATATCCAGGAAAGACAATTGAAAATAATTTGAAAAATGTTGGAATCTTTGAAGGTTGAAGCATAATTAGGGTCTGTATCCACTGGAATCAAATGACGGCAATCCAGACATCAATGTAGTTCATAGCATGGGTGGGTCGTTTTATATTATCTGTGTCAGTGTCATAGCAACAGAAGAGCAAACCGAGTGAAGCTCGAAATTGTCCTTTATTGTTCGCAACTGCAATTCTTAATTAGAACAGAAATATTGTGGTATATTTAGACCAAGGATTCAATAATTACAATATTACGTAAGAATATTCTGAATAAAAACAGTTATGGGATAAACCAAATTTTAATTTTAGTACTCCTGAAGAGGTATTCCTGTAAAAATTCTGAAAGACCCCGAGTTTACATTTATGAAAACAAATTGAAACGTGTGACAGTGAATTAAATGGAGCTTGAAGAATGTAAGGAATGAAATAGGCACTGTACGATTTGGTATTTAATAATTTAATACAAGTGTAGCAATATTAAAGTAAGACTTAAATATAAAAATAAAATTCTGACCATGTTAAATAAAAAAAAAATAAATGCTGAAAACCGTAAGGCGGAATAGCTATTGTCCATCCAAGGTTTACATGCATGAGCCTTTAAGGTCTAGTAACTCAAAGGAGCCGCACTCAGCAACATATACAAGAACCTTCTGTAGGATCTTCAATTGGGAAGGTGGAAAAGGAACCAAAAAAATAATTTACAACCTGTAGTGAGAAATTAATTCTGCAAACAGTCTTGTGCTTATTTGTGTCCAGGATGATCATCTGATCAGTAATGCCAGTCCTGCCCCAATCCCAGCCACGCTTGCAAATGCAAAAAGTGCATTCCTCACCAATGATTCAGTGTCTTCTACATGAAAGAAGTCTACAAATCCATCCTGAAGGGGGAGAGAGAGAAAAACATTGAAACATTGCTGAAACCGGCTTGACGTCGTTGTCATGACCTAGATGTTTTTAGGAAAAGTTGGGAGGAGAAGGTCCTCAATGGTCGAGGTCCTACACCTTCAGCATTACAAAAACATGCAAGTCGATGTTTGTATGGTGTACATACCCAGGCCTTGTTGTTGAGTAGCCATTGTTGCTGCTCTGAGAGCAGGTAGGAGGAGATCTGATTCCCCACGGCCTTGACGCTGTGCTCCCGCCCAGTCTCCTTCAGGTGTTTACACACCTCGGCCCCAAAGGCCACAAGGCTGACAATACGCCCCCAGTTTGTGGTTCCGTCACTGAAGATTTTCTCAGCTACAGTTCTAATTACGGTCATGTCATCACTCTGCTGATTCAAACTTAGTTTTCCAATCATACCTGCGAGGGAAAAATATCAACTGAGAAACCGGCAAAAAAGGAGGTACCACAATATTGCCCTGCAGAAGAAAACTAGTCTAGTTCCAAGGGACATCTCACTTCTGTAACTACAGCTGGAACAGCTGATTAAGTCACCAGTGACCAATGCAGATGTATCCTATTAACAGCCTATAGTGTATGCAATTCACTGGCAATCAGCCAGTGAAACAGACCCCTCTATTGCAGGGGAAACATGTAACAGCCTACTACAGAGTAAGAACTTAGTAAAAAGTAACTGAATTATTAAGGACAGCCTAGTTACATTATAATTTGCATAAACATGAAACAGCCACATCGCGAACTTTGCTCCACTTTTCGATTTTCTATGAGGAGAGTGATCTACCAAGGGGAGTATAAACTAGTTATCGCCGGAGCGGGTGAACTCCACTCCAGTACATTTTATGGGGCAATAGAATTCACTTATGTAAAACAGCGGACATTTACAATTCAATTCAACTCGAGTCAGCTGAGCAACAAGCAAATGGTTATACAAATGGGAAACAGATCTTCATAAATCGCATACAAAACTGGCAGAACGTGCCTGCAGTTTTAGCAGCAGATTGTGCTAAGGCTGAGGTCCCCCACCAACATATTCTTTGCTTGGCTTTTGCTGATAAAGCAATGAAACTACGTGGAAGTCAAGGCGGTGCCTCGTTTCTGAGAAAGATTACAACCAAGGCTTTGCGGTTTTTTTGTATATGTATATATGCAGGTATACATGCACGCGCAGACACAGTAGAACACATTCTCTAAAATAAATATAGAAAGTGACAAATAATTTAATAGCAATACCGTGCAATTATTTAACTACTTGTACTCCTGTGCGATACCCAAAACTCTGACATCTACAAGGCTATGTCACAATACAAGTACTTTTACAAGTAAATATCTATATCTGGGTAGAAGGATAGCTTTCAAACTCGATGACTTGCCGGCCATAATCCAATGGTACGGTTTATGTGCTGCAATTGTCATGTTTTTGCACAGGGGTGAACTGACAATATCAACTGAATGTTGGTTAATACCTATTGTTATGGTAAAGACAGTCGAAGCTCACACGAAAATTAAATGAATTCACCACAAGCTACTTGGCTGTAATCGCAACAAAGAACACGTAACCAAGACCACAGCTTCAGGTCAGCGTAGCAAAAGTGTTTATTTACCATTGTAAGCAAAATGGTGTTTTTCGACAACAGTCGCTACCACCCGCTTCATTGTGGAGAGAGCCTCGTTTCGTCTCTGTAATGTCGCACCCAGCCCCGTGTATTCGGCGAAAAATGTCGTGATTAATTCGCTAGTCTCTTGGTCCAGCATTTCGACGGCGCTGCGAGAGAAACCACAAATGGATCCGTAAGCTGGCGAGTCGCTGTCCGGTGAAGTCGGCAGTGAGCCGACCGCGTTCGTGCTCTCGGCGAACCGGCTTCCCCGACACGGCTCTTTTCCCAACTCCCTTTTGGCGAGTTTCGTCGAGCAGGAACACAAGTCCACGTCGTCCGTACAGTTGTCCAGCTCGTCATCCCATAACCCGGAGGACTCCACACAGGGTGTGTTTGGGGCTCTTGCAGACGAATCGAGACACTGCAAAATGCTTTTCCCCAGGACGCCATGGTGCAGGGGTCTATGGTAGTTCATGCTCACCATAATCGGCGCATAACTCTTCACACTTTGTGGATTCATGTTCACAGAATATCCACCACCCGACAGCGACGACGATAGATTGAAAATCTTCAGAGAATCCAGCGTTGAAACAGTTCCCTACCAGCTAATAATACGATCCCCTCGACTGTCATGAACGTAAACATTCTCAAAGCTTCCGCGATATTTGTACTCACTGGGGGCGGAGCATTGTCTCTAGTTCAAACTCGACAGAAAATTCTAGTTAAATTATAGAACATCTGAGTTAGCTGTGATATAATATATTTTTCGTACAAAACAATTATCATCATTTGTTGTAATAGTGTTCTTGATTGAATATAATCTTTAAGTACATACATATACGTTACTGGTGATAACATCGCCACGTGTTTAGAGAACTATGAAAGATGTTAAGGAACATCGTATGGCTCGTTGTAAGTTGTCCTATGAAAGTGAGTAACACGGTTGATCGTGGTGCGGTATGTTAAAACGAATGTTAGAGAATGGTTGAGACACCTTCAGAGTCTGTTGAGTTGCTCTGAATAAAACACCTAGGAAGGGAGTTGAAGAAATTGTGGATTAATGCTTTGAAAGCTTGGAAGAGCTGTGCGCCTAATTGCTTAACACCAAACAAATAAAATTAAAGTTCTCGCATATATATATATTTTTAAAGTAGCAACCTTGTCAAATTAGCACTGTTGCCTCTTGGACTTGGGCTTAGGTTCTGGTCACCTCCCAGGGCTCTACATTTATGATCCCGTGTCATCGTGGGGTTTCCTCCTGGGTCATGTCGCCTTTTTCTTGTCGTTCTGCTTCCCTCTTGTGGTAAAAATCATTGAGTCACTGAATATCATTGCCGCTTCACATTCCGCGACTTTTGGAAGGCAATGGAATGTTCTGTTACATCCCAGACATTCAGATAAGGTGGAATGGCATTTAGTGATATCAGCCCATGTGACCTGAGAAGGAAGGAATCCTGTCGAAGGTCAAATAGTACTTTCTTTTAAAGAACACGTTAATTAATTGGATCCAGACTGAAAAATAGGACTTTTTGGAGAAATTTCTTTTATAAGGTCACAACGAATCCACATCACTATACCCCTGTCCACCATCAAAGTGCCTACAGTGGGCCTTCAAGTGTCAATATTGGACCTTGGAGCAATGGAAGAAGGTGGGCCTGGTCCAGTGAATCCCATTTTTTGTTGCATCATGTGGATGGCTGGGTAGGTTTTTAAAAGAACAACCAAAATTTCTCATAAAAGTAGTAAAATATAAATTAAAATGGTACAGAGGAGCACAAGTCCAATTTATGTAAAATTTTATTTCAAATACTGACAAAAATTTCAGCACTTTTCACGCACCACTAAAACAACCTTTTGTACATTTATACAGATTTAGCTGAAATGCAATTGTTCATTTTCGAATTTATCTCAGTGTTTGAATCATAAATTGAAACTTAACTGTTAAGTTGTGGGGGATACAGACATACTAGCGAAATGCTCCCCTGTTCAAAGGGTGACAAACAAAACAAAATCAGCCTCTTCAGAAATAGAATCTGGTCGAGGAGGGGGAGCAAGAAAATTCAAGACTACATGGTTGTTGTGATATTATGTCTTGTAAATTCCAGTGCAAACACTTTACAAAAAAAAAGGTACACAGTGGTCCTGGAGAGTCTTTTGCAGCATAACATATCCCAAAACTTCTTTGCAAACAGAAAAAAATACACCACTAATCAAAGTAACCGCATGCCATTAGTACTCACAGATCATAGCTCTTTTTTTTTTACCTCATAATATTCAGACAGCTTCTAATTTGTCAAGATCAATTGCCAACTGACCTTTTTCAGTCTTATATTAGTTAGTCCTAAGAATGAAGTAAACAGTGTCATTCTTTTTGCGGAAAATGTGATATCACCCACCAGATTTATCATAGCTTCCATATTTTTGGATTGATGTTACAATCCAAAGATCCATCAGATATCAAAATATCAGACAATACAAAGTTCTTGAAAAGGGTAATTGTGTTACATTTCTGTTCCACAATCAATAACTGAACAAATAACAATTATTTACTGCCACTAAATGATGTCAAAATTTAATTTGCCTTTGGGGATACGGCTTCATATGTTTCTGTTTTTTTTTTAGTTTATTCTATATGGGGAATCTCGCATGTTACAATGAAAAAGAAATGGCAAAAATATCAGTGAGTCCACACTAAGAACAATAATTTTTAGTCATTTGTAACTGATAGCTTTAAAACGGCTTAAACATGATTAGACTCACCCAGAATGCCTGTTTTTAAAGCTTTTCACCATATCATTCTTAATAGAAAAAAAAACCCTGTATAAGCAAGAAGGAAGGGTACCAGTTGTGTGGATTGAAGCCTAAATTATAAATCTAGCACTTATACAGATGCTCTGTGAAGGAGTGTTTCAATGTAAAGAAGTTAATCAGCAGCAGTAACGTACACAGACGTGATATATATATAAATATGCATGAGAGAATAGGACAGTTTCTTACAGCATGACATGCTACTATAGCAAGAAAAAAGGGTGCAACAAAACATAAAAGTAAGCAATGCAGGAAATTATAGAAATATTAAGAGATAAGATACAATTACAAGGGTGTAATGTTTATACAGGATTTATAGCTATCATATGGAAACAAACCAATACAAAACCAAACCAAATTGGGATTTCTATTTACAGCATGATACTAACATCCTGTGACACTGTACAAAATAAAGATCGTTTTCTCACCCTGAGAACTAAAAATATGTACTAACAAACTTGCATAAGCGTGCACACGCGTGCATACACACGTTTTCTCATTGTAATTGTTTTTAATGTCAATTTATGAGAATTTTTCACCACCAACACTTAAATCACATAACTCCTATTGTTTGTCCTGCAGCACCAAATAAATTGAGATGACAAATATTCAAAATAAGCAAAGCCTTTATAATCCTCACCAACAAAATCATTAACACGACTTAATGAATTGGTAAAATAATCCAGACATTATAGGCTATTCTACAGCTAGTTCACATTGTTTCTAGTCCCACCTGATAAAACTTTTTAGCCTCTAATCTAGATTAAATAGCTGACATTCTCCATTTCTGAAGCACAGTGCATTTCAGTGTGATTTTCACAAAAACTGAACTCACAGAAAATGAAATCCTTTTGAAAACTTAATAAAAAAAATAAAAATAAAATAATAATACAAAATGCATGTACAGTAAATGCTTTGCCCCCTTAAGTCTCACAGGGATATGTAAATAAGATTGCTAAAAGCCCACCCTGTAGATAAGTCTATGGTTATAAACAAATAATGAATGTAGTGTAAAGGCTTTATTTTTTAAAATAAATATTTGTCCAGCTCGGGCTTAGGTTTTGGGCTCAGCTGAGTATAAAATTTTGGAAGGCATTATGGGATTATATTCTGAACTAAATATTGGTAAATAAGAGACTGATTGTGTTTTTCAAGCCCTTAGACCAGCACCCCCCCCCCCAAAACAAAAGAAAGTAAAGTAAAACAATACAAGGCCAACTACTGCATTTTTTTTCTTGACTTGGGTATTAAAGTGAAATATGACAGAATCAAACCCTTCATCTGATTCAGTTTTGTATTAGGTGTTAAAGGACAACATGTTCCTGAAAAATGCTCCTAACATTGACATCTCTGTGTTCCCATGTCCCCACTGTTGACAGACATACCCAAACTCAGAAATGCTTTGCCTTTTGATTAATGAACCTGAACCCGATTGTACCTGAAACAACTAGAAGTGCAAAATACATTCATCATAAAAGTGCTTGTATGCAAAATCTCTAGCATCCTTGGCTTTCAATGCAAATACGTCATACGCCCTTTTGTCATAGATTCCATTTCCTGTAACTGCTTTTACAACCAGAGTTGGGCCTTAATGATTGGGGTGCAAGGCAATGTATACCCTGGCCAGGAAGCTAATCCATCACAGGGCACACACAACATTCTCTAACTCAATTGTAATTTAGAGTTATCAGTTCATCTAAACAGCATGTCTTTAGATAGCGAGAGGAGATCTGAGTTCTCAGAAGAATTCCACAGACGTGTAGGAAGAATCTGCCAATTGGACAGTGAACTGAGATGGAACTCCTGACTGCTCAGACCTGCGTGCATGGCACCACCTGAACAGCGGCTCAACCACTTCACCGCTAAACAAAATGAACAATTTTCAACAATCCCTTCCTTCATTCAGTTTTCAAAATAAATGCTTGTACAAAATGTAACAAACATTAAAACTCAATCTAATCTGGCGCCAACGCAAAAGCGACACAACCCATGATAATGACATGGTGTAATTATCTGAGGCGTTTCAATTATTCCATACATCTTTAACTTAAGCCTTTTGTGTGTAGCTTGCATTAAAAACATAGAACGTTCCTAGATATAATGGGACATTATACTGACTTAACTGCCCCAATTCTGTGCAACATATAGGACACTTATTCTGATACAATTAGGTCTCCTGTCAATTATTAATGTTGCAGCTGTTGTTTTGAATATTTTATTGAAATGAGACTGAATAAAATCTGAAACGCCATCTTTGGTTATACACCCTTTGCTTCAGCCACACTTGGTCACAATATTTAGGTATCTAATTACCCCACCATACCCTAGAATTAGTTCCCATTTAATGAGATTTACACAGTAGCATTCAGACATTATCTAGGATATGTTGCTGCTGCTTGCCACATTCATCAGTTTTGAAGGAAATAACTGAAACAGCTGAGCAATCAAATATTAAATGTGTGCTGAGAAGGATTCAAGTCCTGATCCAAGTTCGAGTAAAGTTACACATTTCTCTCACATGGGAGGAAGCCAGATATACTGTACATACAGGGCAGCACGTGTATTTGACAAGATGTAGAAGCTCAAAAGTGTCTCCACATCTTGTGAGATATCTCTTTAAGGAGTACACATCTCATCAATAACTTGCGATTTTGGCAGCAGTGAACTTGATTCACAAAGCAACGTGACTTTTTATTTCTGCTGGCTGCAGCTATTCCACTTGAACTTATCCGAGTTTACATTAATATGTTGACGTGTTTATGTATGAGTAGTATTTTAAAAGCATCAATGCCCTTACAACAAGATTTCAGTAACATATTTTGATCATTCCCAATACAGATGTGTAGGGGAAATAAACAAGGTCTATTTATTTGGACTCTACTTCGTTTCTTTTGTTGTTTCAAGCCTTTGCCAAAACGATGGAGGTAACATTGCAAAGCAAAGGATGTTAGACTGCACTGTATGCATATGGGGAAAGGGTTTCTTAAGCTTCCTCCCACCCCAAAATCAAATGTACTGACTTTTCCAGATGATTGCAGCAAGAGCAGCCTGACAGAAGTGACGTGTGTGACGTGCTAGCCTGCCAACTTGCTGGTCACCAGTGACGATTTCCTCTGGGGCAGGTCTTGCGGTGTGGGAATGTGATCCCCAGTCACCAAGTTTTTGTCCGGCCCAGTGGCGGGCAGCTGCTTGTTCTTCATCTTCGCCTTGGCCATGTTGTAGTCGCCCGAGTCAAAGTACTTTTGCTGCAAAGGAAACCGAGAATTACATCAACATATGCCGTCAAATACACTACATCAACATGTGCCGTCAAATACACTAAAGCTGGGAAAATCGTCTGACTGTATTTCTTCCATTTGCTGATCAACAGTGTTCGTTTAATTTAATTTCAAGCTATGAAAAGAACTGAAATATGTTACCTTAATCTTGCAAAATGCAATAAGGGTAATACTGAAACTATTGTGTAAGACTATTGTGTTGGTGGACGGCATGGTGGTGCAGTGGTTAGCACTGTTGCCTCGCACCTCTGGGACCCGGGTTCGAGTCTCCGCCTGGGTAACATGTGTGTGGAGTTTGCATGTTCTCCCTGTGCCGTCGT
>JAABNY020000136.1:15720159-15730373 GCA_015164015.2 Brevimyrus niger
AGGATTTACGGTCATCACAGTTCAAACAATGCTTTTGGTAAACAGCCATTTCTGTGTCTGTTACATAATGGGATAGCAGGCGTACAGGGCGATGCCACATAGGTCTTTATTGTTCCGAGACATTTTAATGTAACCTTGCTCACCAAAGGTTTTTCCCCAGCTATAAGAAAAGTGAGAAAATGAATGAGACAAAGGTGTATACCTACTCTATTATTCATTATTAGACTATTAATACTTGTCTTATTAAGATCATTATTGACAATAATAATGATAATATATTATAATAATAGAAATTATCATAATCATATTTGTCACCTGTATTTTTTCAGAATATTTTAGTTTTAAGGCCATTTACCTGTTCTTCACTATCCAGTAGTCTGCGCCGTTCAATGTGCCATAACCCACTACCAGGACAGCGTGGTTTACTTTTTGGGTGCAAGAAGGATCATTATAAATACCTGAAAACAATAGCAAAGAAAATTATTAATTTGCATATTACTTTATTAATATAAAGCAGATCGAGGCTTACGAGTTCTAAATGAAGCAGGTTTAAATAACCAGACTGGCCTACTGTGGACTAAGTGTCACACAGCAACAAGTCCAGGAAAAATATGTGTTTCACAGAAAGGTCAGCCTCACATACCGCTATGGAAGAACGCAAACGTTGGCCGGGTGGCGTCGATGGCCACAGAGATGGGTCCGATGGAGGCCACGGCTTCCTTGAGGGCATCTTCATTTCCTTCAGGCAAACAATTGTACTTTGTGCAGTTAGCAGCTCGGTTGGCTGGGTTGTATTTACACGGATCATCCTAAAAAGTTGAGTGACAAAGAGTCAGTACTATCATTGGTAGAAGCACTCATACAGTTGAGGGAATAAGCTGTTTAATTTTGGGTAGCCCAAGTGGAACATGTTTAAACACTGAAGCACTTTAGATGTAAGAAACTCACATGGCCAGTATAGGGGTAGGAGGCATCAGAGTCTATGCCTTGGTTGTCAATGACATACTGGAAGGCTTCATTCATGAAACCACCATTGCATCCTTTGTTTCCATACTTAGATGAGCAATCCACCAGGTTCTGAGGACTGAGGGACACCAGCTTCCCTTGAGTCTTCATCAGCTGGCCCTCAAGGGCCCCCACTGCGCTAAATGCCCAGCAGGATCCACAAGCACCCTGAAAAAGACCATCTCAGATGGTTCATGACGCATCCGATTCATTGAACGATTATCTATAGAGAGCGCAGCGTATCTGTTTCCCCACAAAAGGAGATACAATGTCTTCATACCTGCATCTTCACTTCGGTGACATAGCCTTTCTCCCTCCAGTCAATGGTATCAGGAACAGCAGCACCAGAAGATCCCACAAATGTAGACGGTTTACTTTTGTAATTCGAAGGAACACGAGTCATAGCCAATGTCGACAAAATCTCATTAGTGGTCTGAAAGTGAAAAGAAAACCAGATAAGAGAATTATTATGTCCCCATCTTCCTGTTATGGTGTGGATGAACCTAAATACAAAAAACACAAACAGCAATATACTTATTTGTGTAACTAACTGTCAAACGTGTTAGCTCCTATACCCAATCTTCACATGAGAGACATTTACATTCCATTTATATTTAGCCAATGCTATTGTCCATACATCTGAGCTAGATGCAGATGGAGTAATCTTGTAAATTTCTCATGTATACCCACAGAGCAAACAACTTTCTGTTCATTGAAAGCTTTCCTGAAGCAAATGGTTTGAGAGGCAGAAATCATTGTGTATTACACCGAAAAAGTATTAACATTTTGAATGAAATATCTTGTTCACAACCAAATACACTTGCACGACAGAACAAGCTAGCAATGGTTACAACAAGTTGGAGACTCACATTAGACAGGTGTATCTGCTGTGAAACTTCATAAAAATAACCGATTAAATATTAAATAATTCAACATGCAGCCCTGTACTTTAAGGGTAATCTGGCAATGGTTACAACCTGACAACCAGCCAGCGACTCACCAAGTCTCCCAGGTGGTTCATAGCGAGGTCATAGGTGTGCATCCCCATGGAGAACTCCAGGTTGTGTACGGTGATCAGCTGGAGGTTCTTCTCCCAAGTTTGCCTCCGTTTCAGCTCTTCATTCTGCCCCCACATGGAGCATAATTTAGGCTCAACAGAAAAATCCCAAATATTCGCACACATATAATTCTTCCTGCACAATTCAATCCAAAATATGAATTGGCTACTGAACATCATAAAATGATAATAGCTGTACTTAATCCATCCTTCTGGATAATTCAGGTAGTTATTATTCCATGTCACCCAAAGGCAGTTTCACACGACAAATTAGGAAAAAATTTCAGGAACCAGGGACTTTTGTTGCATTCACACTGCAGGAACTCGGCACAAGTTCCTCTGAGGCAGTTCCAGAAGCCTTTTTAAACTTTTTTTTACCTACTCCAGTATAGGTACAGTAAATTAACTTCTGGGGAGGGCAATAGCTCACAGATTGGTTGACCACAAGCACCAACATTACCTTGGAAGTTATGAGGAAGTACAGAAAAAGTGCCAGATGCAATCATTTCAGCCGAGGATCTGTAAACTGGGACCAGGCTCCAGAACTTCAGTGTAACAGCGCCTCATGAGAGACTCAAACACCCATGTGTGTACAGCTGAGATCAGGTTTTGGTGTTATAGCGCAGAGTCAGCCAGCATCCATCACCCCTGGTGTTGAAGGTTCCACTCAAAGACCGAACGGCGACATGAATACTCTACCTCACAGGATCCAAAACCACAAATTTCCAGACACCAATCTAGGCACCCATTTAGTCAAATTTGTGAGACTTCACCTTGTGTTGGTAGGATTTGTTATGCGTGCTCTTCCACATCTCCCAGTGCTGATCCAGGCCATGACTGACCAGGGCCGCTGCTGCTCCACACAGTGCGGCAAAAAACAGGAACCTCCACATCATTCTGAAAACAAGAGTCGATTCAATTGTTCCGAGAGGAAAGTGAATGAATAAGCACAAGTACTTTCCTCAGATTTAATAAGTTTTATTACAATGGCGATATCAAACACCCATCCGCAGCACACCTGCCTTGCATTCTGGGAAGCAGAAACCACCTACAGTCTTAATACATGCAATACCACACAAATCCATTAGCAATTAAGAGAAGCACCATTTGATAGCAATCAGCAGCCTGTAAATGTACACTATGAATAGTATTTATTCATGAACATCATGAAAAGTATGTATTTAGCAATAAACGGCATTTTTGCATACTCCCCCAATAAATTATTTACTGAGGTAGGTTTAGACCAAATAAAAACAGCAGTTATCCGTTTACTGGATCACTATAGATTATTTAGCCTGTGCTCAGAAAGAGTATCTTTACAAAGCTCATCTATCCATCCACCCTTCATCTTGTTTCATCCGGTTTGCTCTCAAATTAACAATTTAATTCTATCTGAGTAACATTATGGTGTGGTATCTGTAGCCTACTTTTCAATAGGTATGAAGATTTAATACTTACAACTTTCTCCACCTCTGTTACTTATATCGACAAGGACCAGCAAACTTGTGTATACTCATATATATGTATAAAGTACCAGTCAAAAGGAACATTACAGTTTTTTTTTAACCATTTTTCCATTTATGTCATAAACTTCAAATTTTTTAGCAATGGAAAGCTGAATGAAGCTATAAATGAAAATATAAGCCAAATAAATCAAGTTTCCACTATAAAATTTAAATAGTATATAGTGCATGTTTGGTATCCTATTAACTGGTTGTGTGGTAATGGCATTGTCAAACTCTGGACTATCCTTCAAGTTTAAATACACAAGTTAACTGTTTTATCCCATGAAACAGAGCAGGATTTAATGTTCCTTGTAGAAAAACAATGCCTCGAATTTTCTGTAACCTTTCTATAACTTCTAGAGGACATTACTTTGATGAATCAAAAATGTAATTTTCGTGCAAATAAAGGTTCTATACTGGTAAACATACCGTACATTTACTTGTTAGCAAAGAATATAATCAGTGTGTGCAAATAGTTTTGACTGGTAGTGTACGTATTTACATAAAGACATAAGATCAGGGTACTATTACTTCTAGAAGTGCAAAACCTTGCAATAACAGCATGTTTTACAGCAACAGATTACGCTTTCACTGTGATTGGTTCAAATTACTTGGTTCAAATTACGTCTTTGTGACGATGTTTCAAGATGTTTCACTTGCTTGTACAATAAAAATGTATATTTTTTATGTATATATTTATTGTGACTACAGCGTAAAGTGATATCCATTTGACTAGTTTACTGGTTTCTGTTTGAGTGCATTCCGTTACATAAACCTCGAATCATGCCGCATCCAGGAAATAATTGTTGTCACAAGATCAAAAGAGAAGTGAAACTGTTGAAAAGGCGATATTTAAATATAACAGCCGCTGAACGAGTTAGTTTGTGACAAGTTCATATACAAATTATTCTTAGCCTATAATAAAATGTAGAAATATAACAATACATAAAATTCACCTGTAATTTACGGAAGATCAATAGGAGGAAAAAAAACGTCCATAATAAAACATAAATTTTAGCAGTAGCCTAATTCTGCTATTGTTCTATTCATCTTCGCCGAGGGAGAAAAAGAATAAAATTTTTTCACTTTATAATGATAAGTTTTTTTTTTTTTTATCCGCCTATTTGTGTAGTTTCCTGTCACATCTAGCCATTGCAAACCGCAAAAATGAAAGCAAAATCCACTCCAAAGAACTTCGGTTATTCTTACCTATTGTTTAAAGTGCTCCGCACGAGTTAGTCCGATGAAAGCCTGGCGTGCAAAGCAAACACTTCCTTAAAATATAACTAGTACTCCTTATGACCACGTGACCGTCACTTCTATAAAGCTACTGCTTTACATGACCCGTATTTCACTTTTTGTGTCCCTATTTGTATCTTCTGAATGGCTGCAATGCTACCATGCGATATCATATATGCTTTATCAATATGGATAAAATCATTCATCCCGTAACACTGATTAATATATAGCCAATAATATATAGGCCTAGCTATAAGAATTAATATATATATCTATAAGAACGTGAAGAATTATGTCCTGGCCGTTATGCCAGAACGCCGTCATTCCGGCGCCGCTGCGCACCAGCTCTGTCCTCTTAGCTTTAGCTTCCGTCCTTTTCTATACTGTTACCGTCGTGGCGGCGATTCCGAATCGATATATTTTACAATACGAAGCATTTCGGCCAATGAGAGTGACACGCTTTTTAATTCTTTGTTTGAATTGGTATTAATGGATTAAACTTAAAAATTAGGATCATCATCATTCACCTATCCCCCTCAAAAATCTGCACTAATGAGTAATTCAAACTGAAAATAAATAGCATGCATAAGCATAATAGGCTTACAAGAACGGTGTCGCTGTGTTTCCAGTGTTGGGGGGTGGGGGCAGATCTATTAGGTGATGATTCTCAATGTTGGGGGTGGGTGGGGGTGGCAGATCTATAAGATAATGAGTCACTACCGCAAATGAAAACGTCGGCTGAAACGTGACCATATAATATATCATCACTGTAAAATGGATGGACTTAATATAGAATGTTTATCTTGGCTTTTGAGTCTCACACATTTACCGTGAAACACGAATTTCAACCAGTTCACAGGCCACACCCAGTTTATTTGATGAAATTCTGCTTCACCTGTTGTCTTAAAGAAACCTCTATTAATGTCTATGTAGTTTTGTAATCGCTACCGAAACTACTAATGAAATATGATAGTATTTGTACACTTGCAAACGTGCAGGTGGTTTGACCCCAGTAATTTCCAAGTCTTTGTGTGGTATTTCAGACATGAAGTGTGCAAAGCAAGATAAGCATCCCTGCTCATTAGTGTCTCTGAATTGCCCATAATGTGTGACTGGAGATAACTGGATAGGTCCACTTGGTGAAGACAGTGCTCTGGAGTTTTGTAAAGTTTGGAGTGAGATTACATCTGCTAGGGGTGCAGCGTGTGTCTCACGGTCAATGTGAGAATTTTTATGCCGCACATTTGTCACGCCAAACTTCCTGGGAAGTTTTTCAATGCCATTGTCGCCACTGGCTTGCTCACTGGGGGCTTAGGGCAGGTATAACATAAAGCACTTTGAGACAATGTAATGTTGTGAAAATGTGCTGTAAAAATTGAATTGTTTTGAATTGAATTGAACAAATGGACAAGCATTCGCAGAAGTACAGGTAGATCCACAGCAGTACACCATTCCATTTAAATTTGACACTGGTGCACAAGTGAATATGATTCCAATATGCCAATACCAGAAGCTTCTCACATAGACCTAGATCTGGACAGAACTATGTGATGATTAACAGGTTATGGTGGGGAACAGTTAGTTAAAGACACCTGCCAGCCTCACTACAAGCACAAGGAGGCTGCGTTCATACTGGAATTCTGTCGAGCCACACAAGCACCCCCCATGTTAGGAGTGAAAGCCTCGATATGGACCTCATCAAGCTGGTCCTGTCAGTATAACAGGACACAGTTTCCACCAGCAGTGCAAACATCATGGAGTTTATGGATGTCTTTGAAGGTAAAAGGCAGTTTCCTTGAGAGTGCAACATACACCTCATCCAAACAGTAATTCTTATTAAAGCATTTGGAACAATGCAAATAAAAAATTATAAAATTTAAAACTGATTTTACTAATTGCACTGGTACTGTACAAAGTTATAATTGCACTACTCGATGGGTTGCTCCACTTCCCCTATCTCCTTCCAGTGGGTAACCTGAGGTGAGCCCAGCCCCGCCCCCTCCTCATCTTATACCTCTTATACACTCCGACAAGGTTAATGACATCATTAATGTGACATGTAAATGTCAGAATGTCACAACCACCCTGGTAAAATCACCTGTACAATGTGCCTATATTGAGTGTGAATAACATGTCGTTAAACTTGCAGTCAGGGTAACCTAACCAGTTAGCGAGCTTCGTCCATCAAATTGCATCTCTTAGTCCCCTCGAGACATGGGTCTCTTCAGGAGAGTATCGAAAGGTGGGTCTGTGAAAAGGTGACGCGTGCAATAGAGCAGGCGTGCCAGAAGTATATTTCTATTGACTGACAATTCTCTCAACAAACGTTATTTCTGAAAGGGACCAGACGTTGACCAGACATATTGGTCAAGCACTGACTTTGATGAATAAATATCTATAATTAAATGCATGTTTCATATTTATGTAGCGTAAGAAATATCCCAAGCTTGATTACACTTTCCACCATAACTTGAGAAAGCACAAAGGGAAGAACATGCACAGCTCCACCCACTTCGGCCTGCTCTACTTCTGTCAACACACCTACAAACCATTTTGACATATCCAGTACTCCAGTAATGGAACTGGTCTTTGGCAATGGAAGATGACATAAAATGGGTACACAAGAACGCAAGTACGGTCAGGTATGCATATTGAGATTCATCCTTATACTGTACTTGGTCCCATCTTCTACCGATAACTGTTCACGTTATCAACAAGTTGTCATGTTGTGACGTTCACGACTCACATCTCAGCGGCTGTAAACAAGGCTAGCTATCTTTAGCTGTTTACAATTGCTAGCAAAGTAAATGTGCTACTGCAAGTATAAGAAGGCAACTGATTTGTTTGTGTTTTCCCAGAGACATATGCTGCATTAACTGTCAAAATTTATTACACACGTCCTCTTGTGTAGCTATGTAATCAATGTGCTAACACAGACTTTGAAGCTGTGTTACGATCTTACATTAATGTCAGTTAGCTAACTTTAGATGGACAGGTAGATCGCTTGAGTGACCTCAAGGTCATTGAAGCAGAAAGAATTCACTCAGTAAATCTCTAAAGTGTTACCGATGCTTTTTACGCATTAGCTGATAGAAGTAGCAGGTGACATTTGCTGGACTTCTTTGTGAGCATAATAATTACACATAATTTTAAGAACATTCATATATATATATTCATGGTTTTCAAATGCTGCCTACATGCAAATTTTATGTATCTGGTAAGAGTTAACATACGAAAGACTCAAAACAAATTTTTATTATTAGTTACCTTAATAAATGGTAAAAAAAAAAAAAAATCTGGGTTATTTTGACATTCAAATAAAAATGGAGTTCACTGGAAAAAAATGGAAAATTCACTGTTTCCAGAATTTAGGTTCAAATAACAAATGAGATCTGCTGATAAGCCAATGCAGCAAAACAAGAAAAAAGGGAAACAAAAGTAGAAGATGGCGATTCCCACGTTGGTGATGTTCCGTAAACAAACCTGTTCCTGCAAAATACAATAGACAACTATATCTCTGCTAAAAAGTATTGTAAAACCTGGCTCTTCTGATAGGAACTCAAGGGTGGAGCAGGGTGATTTTTTGGCACAGTGATCTGAAATACTTCAAAATCCCTGCTTGGTTTAAATGAGCAAATTGCACAGCAATAAGAGCCTGACTCTTACAGTTGTTCATTCCCAGAACACTCCCACACAGTAAACTTGCCGCATAAAATAAAAAATAAAAATAAATATATTACAGGTGAATAAAGGGCCTGGTCCCCAAAACCATGTCCCTCTCTAAAACTTCAAGGCCCTCCCTTTGTCACAGTTATCATTAAAGTATTAGAAATGCTTAGTAATATATGACATTTTTTCTAAAAGATTTTACTGGATTGTACAAAGTGCAAAATAATGCAAAAACCACCAATCATGTAAAAATTATGAAGTCCCACAACCGTAGAAATGATTATTTATAGAATGTTACCATACTGCCTTACAGTAGTATGATAATAGACTTGAAAACAATTCCCGGGTGTTGAGTTTTGTCATTTGCGTTTCTTTGTCTGCTTTCCGGCCCTACATAGTAGGGTAGCAGGCATAGAGGGAGATGCCACATTGGTTGTTCTTGTTCCGTGACATTCGAACATATCCCTGGTCACCAAAACCTTGTCCCCAACTAAAAAAGAAACAGAAAGTAAGTAAATAAGTGCATTTATGGCTTAGTAATCAATGCAGAATTCAGCACTAACTGAACTATTTCCAAACCATCTCGTTTAACAATTACTGTGCGATGCATCTCACTAGATTATGTCATTATTGTGTCATTTTAATGTATTTGCTCCTTCAGACCACTGTGAATCTTTCAGAAAAAAAAAACTAAAATACGACTATATTAAATGTGTTGCAATCTCTAAATACTTCATATCAAGTAATGTATTATAATACTAACGATAATGAATTATAAATGCTTCGTTTATATCCAAATTGACTATTTTATCAATATATTCCACAATACACTAAAATGATTTCAATAAATATGCATTTGTATGAAATACTACATACTTATTTAAAACAACATTTCAAACATATATTTAAATAGAACTATCTAGTCAAAACTGGCATGATGTTTAATAAACTGTATTCCTAATAAGGATATAGAATGCAATTATCAAGCCATGCAACCTAAATCTGATTGTGCTTCTTTTCATAATATTAATAAAAATTGCTTTACCTGTTCTTAACCAGCCAAAAGTCGTCACCATTCAATGTTCCATAGCCTACTAAGAGTACACCATGGTTTACATTCTGACTGCAGGAGGGATCATTGTACACACCTGGAAAAAGTAACACACCACCACACAAAAACAATTAGAGGTTAAATAAAGGCTCCGTTAACAATCCCTCTTTCGGTCCAAGCGGGCTTGTGACACTTATTGCATCCCAAAGGGTCATACATGGATCATTGTCACAAACTCATTACCATAACATATATTTTCTCTAACTTTTAAAATTGGTTTGAAGAAAGACTCTGAGTATACTATAGTTAGTATGGTTTCAGAAAGGCTTGATGAATAGCAAATTCTGCATTAATCAGGGGATTCAACATGTAAATATTTATGATTATAAGTTTTAATACTAGATGCGATTAATCACAGAATATTTTTCTTGTAATTTTTTTTTTTTTTTTATCAATTCCCAGCCTTAATTTCAAAAAGACAAGTCAGCCATCATGTCCCAAGATCACACATACCACTCCGGTATAAGATAAACGATGGGCGGGTGGCGTCGATGGCCACAGAGATGGGCCCAATGGTGGCCACGGCTTCCTTGAGGGCATCTTCATTGCCCCTATCCACAAAACTGTATGATGTGCAGTTGGCAGCCCGGTTGGCAGGGTTGTATTTACACTGATCATCCTAAAGCGG
>JAABNY020000136.1:15730473-15744041 GCA_015164015.2 Brevimyrus niger
CTCGGTCGCCGGGTTTCCCCTGCCTTCACCTTTGGCCTGGGGGTTGGGAGGGGGGGGGGGTGCTGTCGTGGCCCCTGACAGCATCACATGCCAGCACATCCAATGACAAATCAGTTCACACTTACACTTGCACATAAAAGATCAATATCATTATCATTATTACTTTTTATATTATTATTGTCATTATTGTTATTATTATTATTATTGATATTGTTGTTTAATGTTTAATTAGTGTTATGTTTCTTATGTTGTTTGTATTTTGTATTCCCCTACACAGAATATTCTCCATCCTATCTAGATTATTATTATTTTTGTATACCTTTGTTTTCCTTTTTTTCCCTCTCCCCCTATCCTCATGGTGATTAATGTCTGTTATTGTTGTTTCTGTATCCCCCCCTTTTGTGTTTTTTTTTTCTCTCACGGTACTAGGACGGGTAAGTTCGGAGCGGCCACGCTGTGTACACTTGAATTTAATGTAAAATAAAGTTCTCCTCCGAAGAGGGGTGGTGGTGGTGGGCAATAAAAAAAAGCATGCATGCATTTGTCATTTCAATATTTAATCTGAGCACGTAATTTTTAAATATATTTTGCCATCCGCAATTCAATGTGCAAAGTGCGTATGCAATCCTTAATTCAGTTCAAAATATTTTGAATAATAAATAGAATAACAAGGCACTGAATTGCATCAAAAAGACAATGGTAAGTAATTCAACTTATAAAGACGTCAGCTTGCATTAGTAGATGAAACACTTAAGCAAATAAATGAAGGCTGCAAAATAACACATTTTCAACAGGGTCTTGATCGGGGGGTACAGTACCCCTAGTGTCCCCCGAAATTTGAACCATGCAGGCGACCCCACGTGCAGTCGCAACCCCAACGTCGAAAAACACTGGACTATATACAGGTATTTGCTATTACAGTAAATTGGTTTGAATGAGCATAATTAGATTAGAATCAACATTATTGTCAGGGTGCTGAGTACAGGATTAGAGAGTAGAGTACAGATGATACAGCGTACAAGTACAGAGCCAGTGAAATGCAGTTAACATCTAACCATGTGCAAATTCAAATTATACATATACAACAATTATATACAATAATACATATACATTTTTTTACAGCTACGAATGTAGGCTATTATAGATACATTAGGAACATACGAATCTCATTATATCGAGAAAGAGGGCAAATTTGATTTTATTTAATTGCAGAAATACGCTGTGTTTGTGAGGGAAATTTGTTGAAAACCATTTCATATTTCCTTGCAACTGATTCTTGGGTGAGATTAAATAGCACTTTAGTGGTCAGTGTGTTTGAATGACAAAATACAGCAAGTCAAAAGATGCAATAAATAACCGACGGCTATACTATAATAAGTAATGTTTTCTGTGGCAATAAAATGATTATAAATGAAAGAATATTGAAGAATGTATTCTTTGCTATATAATAACATCACGTTTAAAAGACTGATTCCACACTGAATGATTAAAAGAAACTAAAGTATTTTATTAGTCCACCACATAACGAAGTGCACAGGGCAGCACACAATAATAAAAAGGAAATCCATCACAAGGAAAACATACGTAATTCAGACTTAAATACATAGGAATAATGACAGCAACAAGAAACTGCTGGTAAACACGGGAAATCCACACAAGGTTAACCAAGGGGCGTGGCACACAGATGCGGATGACAGTCGGGGCAGGACAGTTGGGTAACTGGCATAGCTTGAGATGCCACATTGGTTGTTCTTGTTCCGTGACATTCGAATATATCCCTGGTCACCAAAACCTTGTCCCCAACTAAATAAGAAACGGTAAGAAAGTATATACGTGCATTTATGGCTTAGTAATCAATGCAGAATTCAGCACTAACTGAATTATTTTATTTAGCAATTACTGTGCGATGCATTTCGCTAGATTATGTCGTTATTTTGTCATTGTATTAATGTATTTGTTTCTTCAAACCAATGTTTCAGAAAAAAACCTGGAGGACTTGAGCTTTACTAAAATACGACTATATTAAATGTGTTGCAATCTCTAAATACGTCATATCAAGTAATGTATTATAATTCTAACAATAATAGATCATAAATGTTTCATTTATATCCAAATAGACTATTTTATCTATATATTCCACAATACGACAACTAAAATAATTTGAATAAATATGCATTTGTATGAAATACTGCATACTTATTTAAAACAACATTTTAAGCATGTATTTAAACAGAATAATCTAGTCAAAACTGGCATAATGTTAAATAAACTGTTTCTAATAAGGACAGAGAATACATTTATCAAACCATGCAATGTAATTTTGATTGTACTTTTTTCATAATAATAATAATAATAATAATATAAATTGCTTTACCTATTCTTCACTAGCCAAAAATCATCACCATTCAATGTTCCGTAGCCTACTATGAGTACAGCATGGTTTATAGTCTGACTGCAGGAAGGATCATTGTACACACCTGGAAAAAGTAATACCACCACCAAGCAAAAACAATTAATTAGTAGTAGAAGTTAGAGGCAATATTTACTTTGGCAGGATTTCGAAAAAGTTCAGTCTGTTTATTTTATGAACAAACGCACCATTCACTTAGCCTGAAAATCCATCAGCAAAAGCATTTGAATGAAACCATACAGAAGATTGTAAATATTTATGATTATAAGTTTTAATATTAGGTGCGATTAATCACAGAAAACTATCCATCCATCCATCATCTTCCGCTTCTCTGGGGTTCGGGTTGCGGGGGTAACAGCTTCAGAAGAGATACCCAGACCTCCCTCTCCCCAGCTACCTCTAACAGCTCCTTGGGGGGGACGCCGAGGCGTTCCGAGGCCAGCGGAGAGATATAATCCCTCCAGCGAGTCCTGGGTCTGCCCCGGGGCCTCCTCCCTGTGGGACATGCACAGAAAACCTCTCCAGGTAGTCGTCCAGGAGGCATCCGCACCAGATGTCTAAACTGCCTCAACTGGCTCCTTTCGACATGGAGGAGCAGAGGTTCTACTCTGAGGCTCTCCCGGATATCCAAACTTTTCACTGTATCCCTAAGGGAGAGCCCAGACACCCTGCGAAGAAACCTCATTACGGCCGTCTGTATTCGCAATCTCATTCTTTCGGTCATTAGACATAGCTCATGACCATAGGTGAGGGTAGGAACGAAGATGAACCAATAGATCGAGAGCTTTGCTTTTTGGCTCAGTTGTTTCTTAGCCACGACGAACCGGTTAAGCGCCTGCAAAACTGTAGACGCCGCTCGAATTTGTCTGTCCAGTTCCTGATCTCACCTACCCTCACTCATTAACAAGACCCCGAGATACTTAAACTCCTCCATTTCAGGCAGTACGTCTTCCCTGACTTGAAGAGGGCAAACCACCCGTTTCTGGCTGAGAACCATGGTCTCAGACTTGGAGGTGCTAATCTTCATCCCCGCTGCTTCGCACTTGGCTGCGAACCGCCCCAGAGCACGCTGGAGGTCCCCAGCAGATGAAGCCAACAGGACGTCATCGTCTGCAAAAAGCAGCGAGGCAATCCTGAGGCCACCGAACTGGACACCCTCAACACTCTGACTGCGCCTAGAAATCCTGTCCATAAATATTATAAACAGGATCGATGACAAAGGGCAGCCCTGGCGGAGCCCTGGCACTGATCAACCGCACTGGGAACATGTTCGACTTATAACCGGCAATGCGGACCAAGCTTCTGCCCCATTCATACAGGGACCGAATGGCCCACAACAGTGTACCCCGGACCCCATACTCCCGAAGCACCCCCCACAGAGCACCCCGGGGTACCCAGTCGTAAGCCTTTTCGAAATCCACAAAACACATGTAGACTGGATAGACAAACTCCCAGGCCCCCTCCAATACTCTTGAGAGGGTATAAAGCTGGTTCTGTGTTCCACAACCAGAACGAAAACCACATTGTTCCTCCTGAATCCGAGAATCGACAATCAATCTCACTCTCCTCTCCAGTACTGCCAATCCAGCGGCACTGTCCCTGACCTCCACACTCTGTTGAGTGGCGTGTCAGCCACGACAGCCCCAACATCCAGCGCTTTCAGGTACTCTGGGCAGATCTTGTCCACCTCCAAGGCCTGACCACCACGTAGCTCTTTCACCACCATGGCCACCTCAGCCCCAGTGATGGACAAGCCCCCCCAGCACCCTCGGGCTCCGTGTCCTCAGATGTCTCAAAGGCAGTGTGCGTAGATGTCTCTCAGGCAGGTTGAGGAGGTCCTCAAAGTATTCCTTCCACCTCCGGGTGATGTCCCCAGGTGAGGTCAACAGCACCCCCTCCCCATTATGAATAGTAGGAACCAGGAGCTGTTTCCCCCTCCTGATATTCCGGATGGTTTTCCAGAACCTTTTTGAGGTCGACCGAAAGTCACTTTCCATGGCCTCACCAAATTCCTCCCACACCTGGGTTTTTGCTTCAGCGACCCCCCGAGCCGCGTTCCGCTTGGCCTGCCAGTACCTGCCTGCTGCTTCCAGAGACCCCTGGACTAATAATTCCCAGTAGGCCTCCTTCTTCAGCTTGACGGCCCCCCTCACCTCTGGAGTCCACCATCGTGTACGTGGGTTACCGCCACAACTGGCACCGACCACCCTGCAGCCACAACTCCGTATGGCTGCTTCCATAATGGAGGTCCAGAACAGTGTCCATTCAGACTCAGTGTCCCCAACCTCTCCCGGTATGCAGTTTGAATTCTGCCAGAGGCGTGAGTTGAAGCTCCAGCGGATAGGAGCCTCTGCCAGACGTTCCCAGCAGAAACTCACTATACATTTGGGCCTACCAGGTCTGACCGGCTTCCTCCCCCACCCCCACCAGGTGGTGATCAGTTGACAGCTCTGCCCCTCTCTTTAACAGAGTGTCCAAGACAGAAGGCCACAGGTCAGATGATACGATTATAAAATCGATCAATGACCTGTAGCCCTGGGCCTGTTCTTACCATGTCCATTTATGGACACCCTTATGCTCGAACATGGTGTTCGTTATGGACAAACCATGCATTGCCCTTTCGTTCACTGGGGTAAACTCAGTTGTTTAGGCACCGAGCTGTGGGGCTACCAATAGCCCCACCCCAGCCCAGTGTTGTTCACCCGCTGCAACTCCAGAAGAAAACAATGTCCTGCTCCTCTCCAGGAGATTGGTTCCAGAACCCATGCTATGCGATGGTGAGCCCAACTATATCTAGCCGATATTTCTCAACCTCACGCGCAAGCCCAGGCTCATTCCCCATCAGAGAGGTGACATTCCATGTCCCGAGAGCCAGTTTTGTTAGCCGAGGATCGGAACGCCAGGGCTTCCCTTGGCTGCAACCCGATCCACAATGAATCAAACCCCTGACATTCCCGTTGCGGGTGGTGGGCCCACCTGGGGACAATCCCGCGTGCCTCTTTCTTTGCCCAGCCGGACCCCACGGGCTAAGGCCCGGCCACCAGTTGCTCGCCAACAGGACCCTCCCCCAGGCCTGGCTCTCCGGTGGGGCCCCGGTGACCCTAGCCCAGGCGAGGGTAACGAGATTTTGCTGTGATTCATTATCATGGGTTTCTTTTGGATTGCTCTTTGTCTGGCTCCTCCCCCTGGACCTTTTTGCCTTGGGAGACCCTACCAGGGGCAATTGCCCCCGACAAAATAGCCCCCAGGTTCACAGAGGCACGCAAACCCCTCCACCACAATAAGGTGGCAATCCAAGATCACAGAAAACTAAGACATTTTTTTTTTTTAAACAAAAAAAAAAATCAATTACCAGCCCTAAATATCCAAAACAGTCAGCAATCATTTCCCAAGAATCCACATACCACTCTTGTATAAGATAAACGATGGCCGGGTGGCGTCGATGGCCACAGAGATGGGCCCAATGGTGGCCACGGCTTCCTTGAGGGCATCTTCATTGCCACTATCCACAAAACTGTATGATGTGCAGTTGGCAGCCCGGTTGGCAGGGTTGTATTTACACTGATCATCCTAAAGCGGGTCACAGAAAGTGATCACAGCAGCCCTCATACGGACAGACTGCCACTTTTGGTGGCACAAACAGAACACGTGTAACAATTCAAGCACTTTAGATGTAAGAAACTCACATGGCCAGTATAGGGGTAGGAGGCATCAGAGTCTATGCCTTGGTTGTCAATGACATACTGGAAGGCCCTACTCATGAAACCACCATTGCATCCTTTGTTTCCATACTTGGACGAGCAGTCCACCAGGTTCTGAGGGCTGAGGGACACCAGCTTCCCTTGAGTCTTCATCAGCTGGCCCTCAAGGGCCCCCACTGCGCTAAATGCCCAGCAGGATCCACAAGCACCCTGGAAAAGACGATAGCAGATCACGGTTTAAAGTGGGGTTAGCATACGCCTGGGTTTCCTCAGACACGTCCACTTTTTCTTCTCGCCAGACATGGTAACCCTAGTTTAAAGCAATACTGAGAAAACTTAGAATAGTCAGCTGACACTGAATACTAGAATGATGACTAAGCAAAAACTCTGGAGTGCAACTTGTCTTTGTGGTGTGTAATCATGAAATCAGTGTAATCTGAGGTTAAATGATGATGACTGTCATATGATCTAAATCGGCATTTCCTAAACTGTGGGTTACGGATTGGCACTGGGCCACGGTGAAAGACTCGCTGGTGTGACATTTCTTGAATGTATTTGAATGTATTTCTTGAATTACAATATTTAAAAAAAAAATTAAAAAAAACATTATTTTTCTCCTTACAACTACAGCTAGGTCATAATTCAATTTTATTGATTGATATGTTTTAGGATAATGTGTAAAAATGAAAACCTTCAACCTGGGTAGTTATAGCTATGTGTCTGGGCGCCAATCAATCAACTGTCTGTTGTAAAGTCTGTGAAAACGTATTCCAGCATCTCAAACAGAAAAAGCTGGCTGAGTGGGAGAGGTGTGTTTCTCTGTGAGGTATGCAAGTTGGTTTGGAAGCTAAGGGCCTAAATAGGCCCTTGAATGGAACACTTCACAAATGAAAAATCATTATCTGAATGACCACCTGAGTATCAGAGGTGGGAATTTCAGGTCCAGAAAGTAAAAGTCCAAACCATGATTTAGTTTCAACCAACCAGCTGAGTCCTCTGTGACTGTGATTCTTTACACTCAACTGGTTGGTTGAAACAAAATCTTGGTCTGGTTGTCTACTCTCCGGACCTTAGATTTCCACGTCTGCTGAGTATATGGTTCGAAGTGTGGGAGTTGCTATTCATTTCCTTACCTGATTCTTCACATCAGTGACGTAGCCTTGCTGCCTCCAGTCAATGGAACCTGGCAAGGCTGTTGTAGAAGATCCCATAAATGTAGAACGCCCTCTTTGAAGACCATAAGGGAAGCGGGTACCAGCCAAGGTAGATAAAATGTCTTCTGTAGTCTAAAATACAGGTGACAAAATCTTCCTCAATGCTCTCTGGCAGCACACAAAAATACGTACACTAACCCCAACCCCCCCCCCCCCAAACAAAAAATATCACATATATCACATTAGACAGGTGTATCTGCTGTGAAACTTCATAAAATTAACAGATTATCATGTGGATAATTCAACATGCAGCCCCGTACTTTAAGGATAATCTGGCCATGGTTACAACCTGACAACCAGCCAACGACTCACCAAGTCTCCCAGGTGGTTCATAGCGAGGTCATAGGTGTGCATCCCCATGGAGAACTCCAGGTTGTGTACGGTGATCAGCTGGAGGTTCTTCTCCCAAGTTTGCCTCCGTTTCAGCTCTTCAGTCTGCCCCCACATGGAGCATAATTTAGGCTCAACAGAAAAATACCAAATATTCCTACTGGCATATTGTTCCCTGATAAAGGTACAATTCATTCTCCACAGTCAGATTAATCAAACCTGTGAAGTAGTTACTGATTAAAAGCTCGTGTCAGGTGCACCTACGCATGTTTATTGTCAAATTTGTGAGACTTCACCTTGTGCTGGTAGGATTTGTTATGCGTGCTCTTCCACATCTCCCAGTGCTGATCCAGGTCTTGACTGACCAGGGCCGCTGCTGCCCCACACAGTGCGGCGATAAACAGGATTTTCCACATTCTGACAGCAACAGCTTCTCTGGGAACGTTGTGTTGTGCTAAAATGTAAGCCAGATGTTCTGGGAGGGAAGTGAAAGAAAAAAGTTCCTTCATTTGTCTTTACAGAGAAAACACTCAATAAATCATTTTTGGTAACCGTATATCATCATTCATGACAACATAAACATTTGTTAACTAATCACTTAACACAAGGTATATTATAGGTAGTACACTCAGTCCTGTTACAGTGCGAATAAAGCATTCTGAAAAACCTCGTCTTCACTAAAATCGCGTACTAAAATCCATATATGGAGTTGGATAATTAGGGTTAAGGGAATGTGACTCCAAAACTTTGTCACTAATGCCAACTGAAATTAATTAAATATTTTAAAACACCGATACACCGATATGTGGAAAAATAATTAATGCTATGGGTCTGTATTACCATCTATGGATGGGCACTGAAAGCAACATGACTACAGTCTATGCAAATGCACTTGGATAGCTGTTTTTGTGAGCAAGTAGTGCTTTAATTGTCTCCAAATGAGATTCGAGGCTTATATTACACGTTGCAGGAGGACCGACTATATACATGCATTTGTTAGTAGATAGGTTTGAATGCCCGTAATTATAGATTAGATTACAATCAACTTTATTTTCAGGGTGCTGAGAACATGTGTACAGAGTAGAATACAGATGGTACAGAGTACAGTACATCTAACCATGTGCAAATTCAATTTATACATATACAACAGATAAAAATGAAGGCTAATAATTATGAATATACGAATCTCGTTACATCGAGAAAGAGGGCAAATTTTATTTTATCGTAATTGCAGAAATACGCTGTACTTGTGAGGGAAATTTGTTGAAAACCATTTCATATTTTCTTGCAACTGATTCTTGGGTGATATTAAAAAGCACTTTAGTGGTCAGTGTGTTTGAATTGCAAAATACAGCAAGTCAAAAGATGCAATAAATAACCGACGGCTTGTCGTAAGACGAGGCAGAAAAAACAGTAGTGAAACCAGGGTATACTATAATGAGTAATGTTTCACGTGACAATAAAATGATTAGAAATAAAAAGTATATTGAATAGATTAAGCCATATAATAAGATCACGTTTAAAAGACATTGAACATTCCACATTGAAGGATTAAATGAAAGTAAACATTGGTATTTTATTTGTCCACCACATTAAAATAATATGTGCGCAGGACAGCACATAATTATAAAATGCAAATCAAGGCATAATACAAATGGAAACGAATCGTACTCATTTATCCCAACAAACATTCACGCGATGAATAACATCCCGTATATTTATGGAAAGTAATCCCTACAATACAGCGTCAATCAAAGCATTGTGCTCCGAGTGTAAAAAGTGAAAGTAAACCTATTAACCACTGAAGTACAAATACTTTTTAGGAACCTGTTACAAGGTCAAACATGTATATAATTTTTTTTAATGGAATTGTTTCATTTGTAAAAAAAACATAGATGGTATTTACCTACCAAGCGTGCTAGACACAGTACTCCGCACCTGTAGATATAAGTTGAACTGGTAAGATAAACTTTCGGGAAGCGATGCCTTCATATAGCTATATTGTCATGTGACTGTCACCTCATACGCGCTTGACGTGTTTTTTTCTTCCGTTTTCCCGACAAAGAATTATACGCCAGATCCTTCACCACCTAATGGACTGAATCATATTATATAAAACGCATTTAACAGGACTTAAAATAAAATAAAATAAAATGTCAAGGACCACTTAGCCTAATATGCAATGCACTTAAATGTATGCTATGCTACATCGCAGTAATGAAAAAAATCGTAAAATAGTGGGAAAGTAATTAAAGTAAAATAATTAATAATAACTTGTTTCAATTGTTCGTGATTAAATCCCCTGAATAATACATTTGGTAATTTATTGGTTTATGAATCAAGTTGCTTGGTATGCTGTCTTTCTGTAAAGTTTTCAACCCGGAAATTTCTTGCAAAGCGTGAGCAAGTATATAACTAACAACCGGTTCTTTCTTGGGGCATGTAGCAACACATGGAAAACCCCCGTTTCATTCTATGTCAGCTATTCATGACACACATCGTAAATCACATGGTGCCGAACAGGAACCTGAATCCAATGACTAAGTTTAATGTTGAGAGTTGTGTGCTATAAAGAAAGGAAGAAATTGAAACCTGTAAAAAAAAAAAAAAAGTATGGTTACGTCATGTAACGGTGTAGGTTTGGTTTCTACAGCGATAGGGAACAAATCAGCCATGAACAGAATGAAATGGAAAAAGGAACGTGAAGCAAGGGAAAGACAGGGCATGATGAACAAGGGAACACACGTGGACAAAGGGGTATTTTTTTTGTATTTTTCTGTTTTTATTGACATGCCACAGACGCAGAATAAATAAACCTGGTGCAAATAAAGCATTCAGGGGGTAATTTTCCCTACGTCGCTTAAATCATCCGAGATCAGATGCCTCATCTTGGATGAGTTAGGCCTAATGCCGGTGAAACTCATCCGGGATATTCACATCTCAGTTTTTCAAACGCAGCTGATTAGTCTAGCTGGATCCATTCCTGTGGGGTATTCTTCGTTTAGCCGGATGTAATTTTTGTCGACTTGGCATGATCTGTTTTTGATCTAGCTCTGTCGGTTTTTCGAAACTCTGGACAGAGATCATCTCATTCTACGGATGAAGATAGGACTGAAGGGGGACCTCCCCCCCCCCCCCGCAGAGAAGCGATCACTTTACGGCAGGCAAGTGATGGCAAAGAGAAGGGTGGCATGAGTCGCTGGGAGATGGCACGAAATGTGGTCTACAGGGTAGTGGATCCTCTGATGGTCCCTAGACGGACTAACCAGGAAAATGCTGGTTTACGGTCAAACCCTTACCATCTCCCTCAGACTGCTATCCCTCCAGCTCGGGTGACGCCTATTCAAAATGGTTCACTAGGGGCTGTAGTTTATCCAGTATTTGGTGTACCCCAGGATTATTTTATACCATGACAAGATGCTGGGGTTGTGTCACCGTGGACGGTGACTTTCCAAAGTGGGGATGGATGTAACCAGTATGAGTAGCTCTAATGTAGATGAGAAGGGGACTTTTACTTTGACACTTTGAGTGGACGCGGTTTGAGTTTGACTGGGAGGAGGGAGTGTGGTATTTAAACTTTGGTTGGCCGTGTGCATTATTCCTCAAGATAATTTAGGATTTAATAAGAATGCTCACCGTGAAGTTCAAGTGTATTGATGGTGGGATATGAAATTGTTTGCACAAGTTAGAGAAGTCACACATCCAGACTAAATAACTGCCAGTTATCCTCGGTCTGGGGTCCCAAGGAAGATTTTATCTTATGCGGCATCACTGATCTTAAGAATGGTGTGGGCTAACCCCAGATATACATTGGGGGAACTCGTTAATGATCCCAAAGCAGCAGGGACCACAGTCACCAAGAAAACAATAGGTAACACATCCTGCCGTTACGGTTTGAAATCCTGCAGTGCCCTCAAAGTACCCCTGCTCAAGAGGGCCCATGTTCTGACCCGTCTGAAGTATGCCAGTGGACACATAATTCCAATGGGGCTTGAAAGAATGTCATGTGGTCAGATGAGACCAAAATTGAGCCGTTTGGCATCAACACTACTCGCCATGTTTGGAGGAAAAAGAACGCCGACTGTAACCCCAGGAACACCAAACAAGGAGGCGGAAGTATTATGGTTACATATTAAGTAAGGCAGGACCCAGCTGCCAGAACCTTAATGTTCTGGTTCAGGGAGATCCTGCAAAGGTCCGTCGCGAAACAGGGGCAGAGGAACTTGACCCAGCTAAGAAGCTGAAATCCAGCTGATCCAGCAAGTTACCTTGGATTGGGGGGGGTCATCCTGCCCTGTTGATCGAGCTGCCAGATTTCTTAAAAGCTCCTGCAATGCCAGCATGCATTTTCAATTTTTCCCCATAAGAAATAATGGAAAACCGATTAATTGGTTCCCAGTCCAAAAAAAATTAAAATAATTAAAACTGTTTTTTTTTTTTTAGCCTTTAAAACACAAAAGGAACTGGATAAAAGAAGAGCATATACTGTACTTAACACATCTAAGCACATTTATCAAAATAGCAATTTGTAAATTAAGAAAATAAATGTATCCAAACAATGTGTAAAGTAAAAAAGAAAACAATGGACTCTGCCCCAATCGTCTGCTCCTTCCATGTGCCACGCCTCCTCGTTAACCCCATGTGAAATCCCTGTGTGATCAGCTGTTTCTGCTTGTTGACATTAATCTTCTGTATTTAGTCCGCGTTTCAGTTTGTTTCCCCAGTCCGGTCATTGTATTGTCCATCTGCGTTTTTCCTGCCTTACCTGTAATAAAATATTCTCCGATATCCTGACATTTGCGCCTTTGTCTCTGTTCTGTCCGGCTGGCACGGGATTTATTGAGCACAAACAGATAGGACGGGTACCCACACATGGGATTTGACAATGACAGACCTGGGGAAACTAACTGAGACGCAGACTAAATGCATAAGACAAACTAAGTTTAACAAGCAACAGGTGAGAACAATCAGGCATAAACACGAGGTAACTAGGTGGGCGTGGCACACAAAAGGATTGGACGGAGCTGGGTGTGACATTACGCATATGCATACCAGAAAATACACAATGGTATAAAAGGAGCACTCAAAAAGACACATTTAAGAATTGGTCTCCCCATTCAGCACTAACTTGGAAACAAATAGTGAACCAAAAAATTATCACTTAAAAAAATAATGATTAAAAAAAGTGATGCAACAAGTTAAATGAGTGAAACAGAAAATCAGTTTAATAGGTATATTTTTAATTTATTTAGTGTTAGTAACATTGCATTTGAAACCAATATGCAAAAGTAGTTTCAGACAAATTCTGTTTTTACTGTTCCGCAATTAAAATGCCTTACTGCACATATGTATTAATGCACACGGGTCTGCTAGAAAATGTCTCTATTCAGGCAACATTTGTTAATTTTAGTTTTACTTAGCTGCAGCAATGTTAAAACTACACACTCAATACATTAGGTCAGGGGTAGCCAATCTTATCCTCAAATGGCCGTTGTGTGTGCGGGTTTTCGCTGCAACTCCCTAATTAGGTTACTAATTAAAGGACTGATTGGCTGAGAGTCCTCACACCTGGGTTTGAACAGCTGACCAACAGGTTATCCCAAAAACCTGCATAGATACCGGCCCTTTGCGGATAAGATTTGCTACCCCTGCATTAGGGTAATAATAAGCTCACATATTGTAACAAACTACTGCAGTACTGTAACAAAACCACAGAAACAATAACCCACCCAAAAGTGTTGATATGCCATTCGATATGCAGAAGAATCTTTAGTGAATACTTTTGTAATTGTAACTGTATTCATTTTACAATTGAATCAATTTCAGGCATAAGGCTTCAGGGCGTTGGAATAATATAGTAACCTGCAGTTTTTGGTTTACTGTTACAGGTGGAATAGTAACATGTTTCACCAG
>JAABNY020000136.1:15767222-15783692 GCA_015164015.2 Brevimyrus niger
CAAGATGGCCTATTAAACGTGCATGTAGACTGCAATAGAATGGTCCACATAATTTCCTCTGGCAACAAAGAAACAAGAAGCTGAATCCAAAAACATGCAATTTAAAAATACTTTGCATTAAATGAAAATGATGCCTGAAGCTTATCATCAACCCATAAAATTAGGTGACAAGGTATAATACGAGCAACCATATTGTGTACGCGTAACACATTGTGTGCACTTTCTGTGACTGTGATTTGTCCAACAAAGATTGTTTGCAATTCAATGTCAAATGAAAAGAGGGCATTTTTTTGGCAGATTTAATTTAAGTAAGTACCTGGCTGTAAAAAAGGTTAAGTAATTAATGTAGCCTTAGCTGAGGCTGGGGTATTGATGGTGTTTGGCGTCTTACTGTGTAAGCTCCTGGCTGACCATAAAGTGGATGGATATGCTTAGGTATTATGGGATGGATTAGATTGGCATCATAAAACAGGCCTTTAGACACCAAACCATTGATATGGGCTTTGGAGACAGGAGTCAAAAGGGGTCGTTCACTCAAATATATAAATGCAGAGAAGTGGACTGGATTTCAACTGGTGCACATCTCGCAATTTTTATGACATGTATGAGTAATATCTCAGTTTTACCTTGCAAAGGTGTTTATGTTTATCGTTTATGGGGATATTCATTCCAATACTTTGGAATTTTGTAAGATTGTACTGTGTCCACTGAAAGCAAATAAGTTCCACTCTGTGCAGTTGTTACTGTCTGTCTTGGGATTAACACTTTCTTAATTGATGTAAGATCAGTTTGGACTGGCATACCAAGTAAACAACAAGCTTTAATGGCACAGTCAGTTCCAAATATCTGCAATATCTGTGGATTGAGTGTATTATAAATCAACAGTGCGAAATGGTATGGCTGTTGTTATTTCAAGGTTTAAGGCTAAACGGCATCCCTTTGAGATGGTTTTTAATTCTCTCTCTGAAGTTGCTACAGTAAAGGTTGAAATATGAGAATCTGCTACTTGATTAAAGTAATGTTTGCTGTAAGTTTACTGCTCAGTTTAGTGATAACAAGCACATTTTATCGGCTTGCTTTTTTATTTTTCAGGTTAGTAATATGTTATTATTGTCTTCTATAAAGAAATCTATTACTTAACACTTTATTTAAAGCAGTCATATATAATGCATTATAGATTCATTCATAATGCATTATATTGCATTAATAAAGTATTATAAACAGTTGTAGCTATTTATAAAAAAGCATAACACATAGTGATGTTTATTATGCATTATAAATGCTCTATGATGCTGTAATCTGTAATGCACTATAAAAACCTTTATAATGCAGTACTAATAATCCTTAATTCTTATACTGACCATTGCTATACATCATGAAGGTATTTATGCATTATGATGACTGTTTGAAGTGAAGTGTTACCATATATTGTCTTGATGTCTTTAACTTACTAGTTTGTTTCACTATTAGAATGCTATATAATGGAAAATAAAAAACACTCTGAATCATTTGTGTTTTACCAGTATATTAGCCTATACTTGTTGAGTTGGTTTGGAAGGAGCCAGGTTTCTTCATTAAATTGACTTCATTCATCCATAATGATAAGCACTCTCACTCTCCTCTGTTTACCCAACGCCATGTTAGGAAAAGCTAATCTGCTGTAGTAAACTGCCACTACAGGCAGTGATTAATGCCTGGTCCCTAGTGAGATGAGTTCTGTGTGGCAATCATCAGAGTTGTCCAATTCCCACAGTGAATACCCTAGAACACTCAATCAGTCTGATGTATGTGAAAAATGAGTCTGCTTGGCACGTTGGTTTCTCTGAACATAAATCTCGTGGTCCTATGTTTGTTAAAAAATGTTGTTAATGATCATGATCAGGGAATATTTACTAATCTTAACAAAAAAACTAATGATGATTCTGAAGAATGCTAATATTGTATAACAATTGTTTTTTTTCTGTTGAACCTCATGGCTAATTTTATAAACAAAAACAAATGCTGGCCATGTAATACTTTTAATGGTTATTGTGCCCCCACGCCGTGAATAATTTGCTGCCAATAGCTAACAAATTTATTTGGAGGTAAAAAAAAGAAAAAAAAATGACCAGCAGTTTCAATGCTCCTTTATTCTAGTAGCTGAAGGAAGGGACCCATAACGATATGAATATTCATAATTGAATGTTTGTTGTATAATTAATTTATTTCCATGATTTTAGAGAACAGCCTGACAAAGAACAGCATGAGTAGCAGAGTGGTGAAGTGGGAATGATGCAGGGGGGTGGGGTGGGGGTGGTGTGGGGCTTTCAGGGGCAGGACTTGTGTCTGAGATAAACTGAAACTTGGACAATGTAATAATAAATAAACAATATACTGTAAGCCTTCTACGTTCCTCTTTTTGAACGTCGCACTGTTGACCTGTTGACCCAGCTTAAGGGTACAGCATCTCCAGATCTATAAACATCAATGCCACCTGCTGTAATACATTCCTGTCATATATTTAAAGGCTAAGAAACACTATATTGATCCCAGGGAAATTCTGGTCAATAGGACCACCAGAAATCTTTTGATTTCTTTGTGTCAATAGGTCAAAACAATGTATATTTGCCATTTAATGAGCGATGAAAGTCATGTAACACCCAGTTCCCTATGTAATATGGGAAATCTTCCAGGATCTTATCCAGTATCTGGTTCTTGAGCCAATCTGATGTAGAGAGGCTAATCTGGCTTTCCTAACATCTCCATACCTTGGAGACTTGCCAGGATGGATGGTCCAAAACTATCCTTTATGTGGATGTGGCTCCTCCTGGGATTCATTGTTTCATACATGGCATTGTAACCCTTTCCAGAACAATAGGCATCAACAGCATTTTTCTACAAAATCTTCAGGACATTTTTTGATTGTGGTTTGTTGTGAACCTTTGTATGATGGGATTCTGATGGGGATAATCAAGGATGGTCAGATTCAAAATGAGCAGGCTGGGTCTGTTGATATCAATAAACATTTATCTCCAGATTATTGTTAACCTTATTGTTAGCTAAAGTATTCAGAATTCGAGTCATCGGTTAGGGTGGCAGCAGCTCTTACACACCTTAAAATTACGTTTGATTACATTGAACAAGTAACAAAGGGAAAAAAAGCTGCCAACTCTAAGATTGGATGTTTCCAGTGTGTTTTACAATATGACCCCCTAAAAACGATCTGACTGAATACAATGTGAAAAATTTCCAGAAATACTAAATATTCTGTAATTTCATTCCAGGCTTCATGGAAGATAATTTACAATGAAAGGGGGAGAAAAGTAACCTTAGTCCCTAATCAAACAATGCCGGTTATGTAAAGTTGTGATTTCTCATCAAACTGGTGAGTAAACTATGTCATAAAATCCTTCTGGTCTTGAATATATGTTGCTTGTTCTGAGTAGAGGCAGTCCCCAGGTTACAAACGAGATCTGTTCCTAAGTCTGTCTTTCAGTTGAATTTCTAGGTAAGTCAGAAAAATAATAGTACAGTATACAAAAAAAATATACAGTAATATTAAAAGTACATTCGGGACTTTTAATATTACATTACTTTTACAGCTGATTAACCACTAAAGCCATGCAATGTTTTTATGTCACAAAGTAGTGCATCCGTTTGTTATTTCGAACCATTTAATTTAACCTGAATTTTTGATAAAATAGGCTTCATGGCAGGTCACTTGTAAGTGCGAGTTGTAGTCGGACGCTCTTACCCTGGGGACTGTCTGTATGTTTAGTTGACCAGCACTGTTATACAGTATTTCAAAGCCCTGCGTCTTTGTCCTCCTATGCAGACTGGGACAACATGGTAGAGGAAGTCATTTTCTGCTGGGGGCTGTGGATCTTCCTCATCCAGGTGGGGTTGGGGACATCTGCAGCTGAACTTCCTAGGTCTTGTCCTCAGATATGTGACTGCCGCCAAGACAAGCTGCAAGTGAACTGTTCTAATAAGCATCTGACCAGCATACCCAGTGGCTTCCCTGTATCTTCTCAGAGGTTGAACTTGTCCCACAATAACCTGAGGATACTGGGCCCTCGGCAGCTCTCTAATCTTACTCAGTTATTGGAGCTTGACCTGAGCTATAACGATATCTCCATGATCGAGGTGGAAGCTTTTCAAGGGCTTCAGAACTTGCGCGTCCTTTGTCTTAAGCACAACCTGCTGAAGATCATCCCTGTTGGAGTGTTCACTGGACTACCCAGCCTATACTTGCTCGACGTAAGTGACAATGAGATTCTTGTCCTCCTGGATGACTCGTTTCGTGAGCTGGTCAACTTGCATGTGCTTGAAATAGGGGTAAATGACCTGGTCTTCATTTCTCATCGAGCCTTTGCAGGTATTCAAAACCTCCAGGACCTCAATGTGGACCGCTGTAATTTGACCTCCATTCCCACAGAGGCACTGTCCCAACTCCTGAGTCTCACTCGTCTCAGGTTTCACCGACTCAGCATTAGCATGTTGCCCAGTAACTCTTTTCGCCAACTGAATAGGCTACGCAGCCTTGAAATCTCCAACTGGCCGGTACTGGATACACTGGCTGGTAGCAGCTTGATTGGCCTCAATCTTACCTCTCTCACCATCAGCAAATGCAACCTTACTGTCGTCCCGTACACAGCACTCCATCACCTGGCCTACCTCAGATACTTGGACCTGTCGTATAACCCCATAACCACAGTGCATAGGAACCTTCTCAGTGACCTTCTTCGTCTGCAGGAGTTCCACCTGGCTGGGGGACACCTACTAAACATTGAGCTAGGAGCCTTTAAAGGACTGGTCCACTTTAATCTTCTCAATGTGTCATCAAATCGGCTCTCCACACTTGAGGAAGGCGTCTTTCACTCAGCAGGAAATCTGCGGACCCTGAGACTGGACGGCAATCCTTTGGCGTGTGACTGCCGTTTGTTATGGGTCATGCGCCGGCGCCAGCACCTGGATTTTGATGGCCATCAACCGTCCTGCTCTTCACCAGGAACAGTACAGGAGAGAGAGCTGCACGACTTCCGAGACACTGAGGTGGCGCGCTTCTTTACCTGCAGGAAGTCACGCATCATTGATCTCAGACCTCAGGAAATCAAAGTGAAAGAGGGGAACAGTGTGACTATTCACTGCAAAGCAGATGGTGATCCCCCACCTTCTATATTTTGGATGACTAGTAAACGTACGCCCTTGTTATCAAAAGGAAGGATCCGCGTTCTGACCAACGGCACTCTAGAGGTTCAGTTTGCTCAGGTTCAGGATGGCGGCACTTTTCTATGTGTCGCAAGCAACGCTGCCGGGAATGACAGCGTCTTCATCACCTTGCGTGTCATGGGCGACCGTTTCTTCCACAATTACTCTGAGGAGGGCCGGAGGTTTGCTAACGGCACGTCTGCGCAGGTTCAGAATCGCTTGCCGTTCGATGCCAAGACCTTGGTCATTGCCATGACTATGGGCTTCTTGTCATTTCTCAGCTCGGTCGCCATCTGCTTCCTCTTCATATTCTTCTGGAGCCGGGGAAAGGGGCAGATAAAACGCAACTCTGAAATCGAGTTTGTCCCTCAGAGAGCCATGGGTGGAGGTGGAGGAGATTCACGACTCACGATGAAGCTCATTTGAGGGGGGGGGGGGGGGGGGGTGCCGGCAGACTGGGAAACCAAGAGCTGCCAATAACTTTGAATAAATACCACAAGAAAAAGGACTGTGAACTTTTACCTGAATGTAGGGCCCCTGCCCTGGTCAAGCAGGGTGCTTATGAATATATATTATCAGATTATGACCTTATTATAAACTTATCAGATTATGCTATTATGCTAAGAATTCTAACTGCTAATTATTCTGGCTCAGAATATATTATATTGGTGCATAATATTTGCTCAATACTTATGAGCACAAAGACTGGAAATATTTTGACTATCTCACAGGCAGAAATCACTGATATACAGGTGGTTTATTGGGGCTTAGACTGGGATTTGAAATGTTTCCTTCCACAGTCCAAAGACATGCATTTAGGCTAAAGGGCGTGTGAGTGAATGTGCTCTTCAATGGACGGGCAGGCTGGCCTTGGTGGACCTTTTTGCCCTCTGCTACCTGTGAGACACTCCAGTTACACCACAATTTTGTGTTGGACAGTAAGTTGGATGATGGATGGATGGATGGATAGATGTTATTACTACTGTAGCAGAAAAATAATAATTTTAATTGCATGCTTTAAGTCATGTACATCATGATCAGTGATGAATAAACTGGAGCTATGTATTTAAAACATCAATAGAAAACTCAGTAAGAATATTCATATTAAATACAATTTTAAAAATAGGTAATACTTTACTTGAGGGGCCGAAGTACCTTAGTAACTCAGTTACTACTCAAATACAAATCATGAACATAGTAACAGTGAAATGCAAGAAACATTGTGATTAATAAACGAACATGGGATCGGTAATGTAACTAAATTAACTTCTGGTTAATTAATACATTAAGAGTGTACTACTACATTATTTGTACCCCCTCAAGGAAAGTGTTACCAAAATTTTAAATGCTATCAAACCAAACTGTCAAATGTCAATGACTGTTTTCAGAATTATAAATAACATTTCTCTACCATGTCTTTCATGAGCAAATGCTTTAAATATTCTTAAGGATAAATGTATGTTATGTGTGCTCTGCAATTGGACTACAATCCTCTCCAGGGTCCCCCCTACCTTGTGGCCCGTGCTTCCTGCAATAGGATTCAAGTTCAGAGTGACCCTGTACTGGACAAGCAGTTGATGGATGGATGATATTATATTATGAATATTTATGTCTTACTGCAATCTCTGTGTTCTGATGAACAAGGAGCTCTCTGGAGAAATATTTTTGCATTCGAATTATTATTCTGTTTTAAGCCGTATGTATATTTTAATTAAATTTTCAATGTGTGTATATGAATGGTTGTTTGGGGAAATAGTGCGCCATTGCACTCTTGTGCTTGTACACTAATAATGCTGTACGGCCCCAGTGGCGTATTACGGAATGCTGTGCCATTCCCTCCATCACCTCAGTACTTGAATTACAGTATGTCGGCAGTTTGACGTGTTTCGCGAATGTTTTCATAATTTTGAAATGTTTTGACGGTAGGCTGCAGTCCTGCTAAATGACGGAACAAAATCTATGCAAAAGACTCCAATCAACGTTTCTTACATCTGCACCGCACTGTATTAGGCTACTTTATTGTGATCTCTGTGTAGCTTGCTGCGACATTAATAAACAACGTATTGATATATGCGGTTGCCTAATAATTATTCTTTTACATGTCAAATTACCAATCAGAGCTGTAGCCAGACTAGGGTTTGAAAAATAGTGAGAGTTGGGGCTTGATCTCGTCAGTCACATTATTGATACCTCCTTCATTTTTTATTTAGTTATGTTAAACGTTAGCCTAATTTTGTTCAGGTGAATATTTAGCTTCAAATTTTATTTTCAACTCCTAAAAAGTACCGAGGTACGGAGATGGGTAACCCCGCAGCCGGCTGCATGCGGCCCTGTTACCATTAATGGTTGCTCTTCCTCTCAACCATCACTGCCGGTTTTCTACCAAGAGTGATTTCACGGCGGAATATTAAGTGGGTTAAACAGTGAGTCGTTTTCCATTTTTACAACGACCCAGTATACCCTAGAAAATTCTAATCACGTGTACAACCGGAATTAAACCCTTTTAGATCATTCCTGTGCCCCCTCAGTCTTATATAGGTCTGTCCAGCATAATCTCTTAAATGCGAAAAATGTCTACAGTAAAGGTCGAGGGCTCAGGCTTGGTGCTTATTCATTCATAACAAAAAGTTCTTAGCTTCTAAATACCTAGACGTGTAAATCTGTTTACGCATTTAATCACTATTATCAAAGTGTTAATCATGATGTCATTAAATCATCGTAAATTAAATAGATTAAAGATGGGCTCGATCTTTCGACTCCGATCTTGTTGTGGTGCCAGAAACTCCAAAAATTGAATGCAGTTTTTTAAGGGCCCAGAAGCAATTTATTATTAAACCTCTCATTGCTGAAATGTAAATCTCTCGTAGTGCCCGAAACAAAGTGCCCACAATGCAGAACTACATTTCAGCGTCAGTGTATGGACTTACTGACTTGGGTAACCTCGAATATTGCGTCTCTAAGCTTCAAATTACCAATGCAGACCTTTTGTATTTAGGCTTAATAACTCCATAAAGGATTGTACGCATTATTTTAAATAATGCATTATGTATTGAGTTTCTATATTTAGTACTAGTGGTTGTAATGCGAATGTTTATCAATAAAGCACATCCAATTAGTGTTTAAATCCGAATAAGGTTACAGACGGGTTAAATTTATCGCTCCAATTTTACCCTGCGTATATAGTACAAGTATCCAGTACATATACAAGCCGATCCACAAGTACAATACCTGTTTGTGTAAGGCAGTGCGACACCACACTTAAAGGCAAAGTTATACATTCATGTACAAATACGAAGCGCGAACGGATTATGCCATAGAGATTATAAAAACCTCTTAACCCGTTTGTCCACGTCCAGAAGGACGGGCATCTGGCAGGGACGCGCACGTACCCAGATACACACACTTTTGAGGAGGAGCCTGAGACCCCCAGTTTTCCGACGTGATCTGGAGAGAAAGGCAGAAAAGGGTGATAAGCAGCCGAGGCTGTGGGCAATAGATGACCGAACTGCGCCTGCGTCACTTCCTCTGAGCAACAAGGATCTCGGAATAAAGTGTTTTATCTGAAAGGGGCACTGTTTTACCTCCTTAGGCAACGGGCAGCGAGTAATTATGAATTACCTCATTTTAGTCTCACTTTTTTACCTGGGTTTTGCCGAGAAGTCACCAAGGCTAAAATTTACTGTAAACGGTAGGTTTGTCCTTCCACGGATTTATTTTATCTTTTGTGCTTCAGTGTACATTTATAATTATATTTAGCGTATGTTTACGTTGGATGTCATCAAATGAATAATTACGACTCTGCCGCGATCAATATAAGGCAGTATTATGGCATTGTCGTATTTATAGTTCGTTGCTGGTTTGTGGTACATTTCATTAAAGCACCGGCAATAACCGCCTAATCATATTTCAGGCGTGATTTCAAGATCTCACCGATGTTGAGGACAGTTTATTTTTCCATTTGCGACGTGAGATATGACATGTCAGATTTTGAAGCGCGATAAAAATGTGTGACGTCTGGGTTGCACATTTTATTACTGGTGTGACGACAAAACTAGAACACAAGAAACGCAGAAAAGACAGAACAGAGATATGGCGAATGTAACAGGCATCATATGTAACAGACGTTTTTGATTTATATTTAGTAGTTCTGCGACCAGATCATACCACGTATTTATCAGAACTGCAACACTATTCTGCACAATACACATTTAACTAATGCATTATAATCATGCTCATTTAGCATTCTTTTAGATACTTTAACAATGTCTACAATATTCGGGCTGCTTGCGTGGACACGTTGATTATTAGTCATGGAAACTAATAAAATATGGCAATTTACATAGTTGAATAGTCTTAAATCTGCATATAATAGTACGCACCAAATTGCAGATGTTTCGTTAAACAAAGAGAAAATGGATATGCGCTTCTCTTTCCTATAAATTTAATGTATTTTGCACCGATTGTGAGATATTTGAGTGAAAATCAAGCAGCTTGAATGCAATTTTATGTAGTCTGCGTAGTGAACGGCGGCGCGGCTTCCGCTGCAGAACTGCAATGCAGGTGAACGAGCAGACTAGATGGGACTGCGGTAGCTGAGGCAGGGTCGGTATGTAGTGGTAGAGGTAGAAAGCATCAGAAACGTGTCCATACGCATGCCGCCACATAGAGTGAAGTAAATTTAGCATTCAATCAATTACTAAATATGTTGGGAAAAAAATCACATAAAGAAAAAGCTTGCTGAATCCGTTTCAAACTCAATCACCTCGATCGATTTAAATATACTTACGTACTATCAAGTGGGAGTAATAGTGTAACAGTTGTCATGGAGTAAATGAAGGATGGGAGTATGAGTGGGATCATTGCCGCATTGAAATTTTTCGTCTTGTCACCATATGTTTTGCCTATGGTACAATATTAAGTACCACGGACAGCGAAATGATGTAAGTCTGCATTCACTGGAACTTTATAGAAGCCAGCTGCAGAAGATAGCGGTGCAGGTCCGTGCTGTAATTTCAGATGTAAGATGGTCTTATCTGGGCGAACTCCTGGCCGACCTGTCTACCGGGGCAGCTTATTTGCCATGGCAACCAAATTCATTTGATTTCATGGAAGCAGGGCATTCTGTGAGTCAGACAAGAGTGCTTCAGGATATTTTGAAGCACCATGAGATTGCAACGATTACTTAAAGGGGAATTAACTATTATTATTATTATTATTATTATTATTATTATTATTGCTTCATGTACATTTGATGGGAATTGTGCCATTTGATTAAGCTACACTTGAACAGGTTTTTGTGATTATTCAACTATATATATATAATATGTTGTAATATGTTAATTCTCTTGATGATGGGCTTCTAGAACCATCCAGATTCCTCTTCCCGAAACCGGAGACCTACATGACAGTGTACCACCAAAATGGAAGTGATGACCTGTATGTGGGTGGCCAGGCAGTAATCTACCTGCTGACATTTACTAACAAAGGGGTCAAGGATACTCAAGTAGGTGATGACAAACACAACCGTAGTCCTCTGAGTGCACAGGTCATGCATCAATAACAGCTTAAGTTCACTTTCCATCTCTCTAATGTTTAGTCGTTTGTTGTTAAGCTAGAGGCCAAAACAAGCATCTTTGAAGTCTGGCTGCCATCTTACCAACATTTATTTTTTGTTCCTCCCTGTTTAACTGAGTATATTTTGTTGTTAGGTTTCTCAAAACATCATGACCATATTTCCACTATAGGATTTTGAGACATATCACTTTAGGAAGAAACCATTTCCTAGAAAAAGCTATGAGGTGAAGAGTGTCATAGTGCTCTAAAAATTAATTTGTTGTGAAATCTTTTTCAGATTAAAGTTTCGGCAGATGAGAATGCGAAGCAGGCTTGTCTTAGCAAAAATGATTCAATAGAGGTGGGTAGATAGATGTTTTTTGTGTTTTTGTCACCCAAGGATGGAATATTCCGCTTCTTTGTATGTTTGTAGTATGTTCAGAGTGAGTTCCACAGGACGTGTCACCTAGGAGACCACAACTCCACCCATGGAAAAGTTAACTGAAATACTCAAAGGAAATGGTAAATTGTTTGTAGGGGTACACCTGCCCAGTAAAAAAAGAAATCATTATTTTTTTTTAGTTAGCAAGAGGCTTGACTCTAGTTCGCTGCCAGATTAAGTGATGATTTCTAAACAATCACATCCTTGTGTTTTGTCCTGCAGAACTGTGACAATTTTATAACAGTTATTCAGAAGGTCAACGACAGTCTTTTGGCGTGTGGAACCAATGCAGGAATACCAAAATGCTGGTTGTTGGTAAGCCGCACTATATTACCATTTACTGGGTCATATAAAGTACATACATAATTGTATATGGTATATATTAGTATATATTTTTATAGTATTTTTTTACTAATCTTGGTTAGACCTTTATCTTCTTTTTTGGATCTGTAATTAAGCACTGGCTGTGTTTTGGTTGCCAGGTTCCCTATGCTTTAACGCTCACTGATTTATTAATAATGTAATTTTCTCCGAAGGTGAACAATACTGTGCTCACCGACATTGCAGCCAGTGGATTGTTGATAACCCCGTCTGACATCTCCCCAGGCAGTCCCTCCCAGAGGTCTGTTAGTCTGTCTACAGGTGGGTCTCTAGCATAGCCCCAGCTGGTGCCTTCGTCCTCCAGATCCGGAATCTGTGACTTTGTGACTTACACCAAAACACCTACATCTCAGGTGGAAAAAAAAAAAACCCTTAGTCAGTCCACAGAAGCAGCAGGAAATTTCTAGATCTCAGCTGGTGCTCCGGTCCTGCTGAACCCGCAGCCGTATATATTTTGGAGTTGACCTTCTTAGATGGTCCCAAAGTGCCAAATTACCCACATCCTATGGTTAGCCACTCAGAGGTTCTGACAGCATTTTATAAGTGCCGATACTTCCAGGTCACTGGCGGTACGCTGACAACACGCATACCCAAATATGCACCTTTTTTTTTCATATTCGTTTTTCTCGGTTTCTCCAAAACGGGTAAAAATCTTAACCTTTATACACGTCCTTTGTCTTTTGCCACTTTTAGTTTTTTGATTGCAGTTACAGATTTGTATAAAATTGTGTTTTCACTCAAAAAATAAAAAATGGTCCTCACAATGTCAAAACAAAAGGTTTGTACTATATTGTGGTATATGCAATGTGTATATAGTTGCGTATATATATATATATATATATATACAGTATATGTATTAAGGTAGGTCATAGCTGAAAAAAGCTGCCAGCTATCCGTTCACCAGCCTCATGAATAGGGTGCTAAAAACTAGAAGACTAATGGGATGCAACATCTCATCTGCCACAGTGATGCTAATACGTTTTGCCCGCAGTTGTCCTTGGCTGTACTTTGTATTAGTTTGAGGACTTAAAGGAAAAGCGGGCTGCATCCGGGAAGGTGCTCAGCGCGTGCAGGGACTCTGGCTGACCCTGGGTGTCTTCCCGTCCCGTGTCTGTCCCACGCAGATGGGAACCTCTACTCCGCCCTGTCGGCGGTCGGCCGGCACGCCGGCTCCATCCAGCGCACCCTCGGCCCCCGCAAGCTGCTGAAGTCCGAGGGCAAATGGCTGCTGAGTGAGTTGGAGCGGGGGGCACGCTGACAGTGGCGCGGTTGGGGGGACCTCGCGGGGCCGGAGGCGGAATAGGGCCTGCGAGTGGAAGGTGACGCGGCGTAATTAAAAGGAAAGGAAGACCAAGTGTGGGTCAGGACATGACAGGGCAGGTCTCCGTGTTGGGGGTGGAGAGATGAGATTCCCAGAACTGTTCTTCAGAGCATAATACGACAATATATTATTAGCCTAGATTGTTTGTGTCTTCTTGGAGGACAGTTTCAGTGAAGATGAAGTAAGTTTCCCTGACGCTTACAGTACACCGATGATTAAATGCCAGTTTCCGGTTTTGGCTGGGCTGAGTTACCCAGCGACTTCTTCGCCCTATCCCGCGATGTTAGCTTTGCGGCCTCCTGTCTTACAGACCCCACTTTTGCTGGGGCGGCTGTAATCCCGGCGCCTCAGAAATACAAAGAGGAAATTTACTTCTTCTTCACCGAGCTGAACAGAACGGCTGAAGTGGACGAGGAACCCTACAAGGCCCGGATTGGACGCGTGTGCATGGTACGCTCCTAGAACCGATGTTATTAATCAAGAAGAGCAGGGTTGCAGTCTCCTTCTGACCCCACGTGTCTCTTCGCCTCCCGAGCAGAACATTAGTTTGTGTTAAACAACAACAGGCCTTTGTCACCTCAGGAAAAACGATCACTCATTATGTTGAAATCCCTTTCTAACCTTTGCTGTCTTTTTTATTATTAAAAGGGAAGTGTTATACCCTTAGCGCATGCATTAATGAATAGTTCAATTAGATGAATTTAGGAGGGGCTTAGCGACAAAGTGGAATCACTCAGCGGTCACAGCGCACTGCCGTTTTCCCGCAGGTAGACGAGGGTGGCATCAAAACAGTGCTGCCCGACTCCTGGACCACCTTCATGAAAGCTCGCGTGATGTGCGGCCTTCGCAATACCTCCCAGCAGTACAACAACATCAGACAGGCCTTTGTGCTAACTGCCCGTGAAAACAGATCTGGCGTGATGTACGGGCTCTTCTCCAACGCGTGGTGAGCATGCGGTTCTCTCTTGAGGGGTCACGGTGTAGGACTGAGATTGGACTTGGGGCCTGTAATTGCAGACAGATGGCAGGTGCTCCGGTCAACATTTAGGAAGCAAGTTGTGTTTTGCTAATCAGCTCTGCTAATATGTTGTGCAATCTAAGGCCTTCAAAAGAACAACATAAACTGCTATTAGACCTAATGTTGTTTTCCCGTTACCTAGGGACACTACGGTGGTGTGTGCATACTCTATAGAGGACATTAACCTAGCCTTCACCACGTCCAAACTGAAGGGCTATAGCCTGTCCTTGGCGGGACAGCGGCCTGGAACGGTAAATCACCCCACAGCACTGAAAATGCTTTAAATATCGTGTAACAAGAGGAAACTTTCCAGTATCTATGAAAACACAAACTGTGTTTATTGTGAATATTTGCCTGGGTGACACTGTGGTATTAAAAAATAAACTGAAAAATCTGTTGAGTTTTTTTTTTTTGACTGAAGCTCTTTGACGTTCTCCTGATGAGTTATTTTTCATGGCCTCTGTAGTGTATTCCGAAGAATGTGACGCTGGCTTTGAACACCAAGACCCTGAGCATAATTCGAGACCATCCCGAGATTGAGAATGTGATGAGGCCAGTAGGGGAGGCGCCCTTGGACCTGCCTACCGCCGACAGGTTTACCCAGACGGTCGCTGATTCAGTGCCGGCAGTCAATGATGAGCACTACAGCGTTTTGTACTTGGGAACGGGTAAGGATGTCAGGGAGAAATGGGGATATAAGCAGCTTTAGCTAATAATAAATGGCGATGAAAGAACATTTTACACACAACACACCAGAAAGAAAATGTCAAAGGAACTCTTTCATCGCCTTTCATCATTCAGTTTTAAAAGTGTGGCTTTTTTTTTTTAGCCATACATATCAGATTTTTTGTCTGTTTTCTTGGTGTGTAAATTGACTATAGTAAACAAATACAGTAACATTTGCTTTTGTAAACATTTCAATTGTCTGGGTCAGCTGTGGGCCAGCTCTGACTGCTAATCATTCCCTGCACTGTAAGTCACTTTGGATAAAAGTGTCAGATAAATGCAATTGAATTACAGGATCCAATTGTAACTGCTAAGAATTGATTGGGATCATATTCACTTCATTGGGCTGGAGGACTGTTCTGGATGATACATAATAAATAAAACCTTCAGTGCATTTTAATTGTTCTTATTTTGTTATAATTCTGAAGACTATTTTTACGTGGTCAGAGTTCAGATCTAGTGGACTGTAATGGTCCAGTTTAGTGTACCATGTGGTTCTCTTTCTTCCGATGTGTTTGACTAAACCGCATCTCTTCTCAGAAAAGGGTGAAGTCCTGAAGGTCCTGCATACGATCGATGAAGCCTTCATCATCTCCCAGTACTCCCTCTTCCAGAACGAGAGCCCAGTCACTGCCATGGCCATCGACTCCCAGAGGGTAGGAGCCCATTACGCACGATTCTCTTCTAAGCACCAGGCTGACGACGCACCAGATCTTCAGATTCTATTTGCGTCACCCTCCCTCTTAAAAGCCGCTTAATCTCTATTCCGCATGATAAGCCTTCTGGTGTTTCATGCATAACTCTGTTTCGCCCGCTTCCCTGTGAAATTTAATTCGCTGCACTTGCCTGCCGCTACAGCTGTTTCGTTCTTATTTACGCTGTGTCATTAGGGCCAGCTCTACGTAAGCACTGCCATGGAAGCCCATCGCCTCCCATTGGCCGACTGCGGTCGCTATGGAGACACTTGCAGGGAATGCGTTCTCTCCCGCGACCCCTATTGTGGATGGGAGATCGACAAGAAGAAGTGTACTGCCATACCTGAAGGATATAACATCAGCTCTGGGTAGGATTCAAGTAACCGTGGGTCAATGAATACCCTGTAGGTCATCAAAAAGGTTAAACAAACATCTTGTGGACCTCTCAGTAAACATCTTGTGGACCTCTCAGTAATAATCAGAGGTGGGAGATTTCAGGTCCAGAGAGTACAAATCCAGACTCAACCAACCAGTTGAGTACTCTGTGACTGAGACTCCTAATACTCAACTGGTTGGTTGAAACAAAATCTTGGTCTGGATTTGTACTCTCCGGACCAGAAATCTCCACCTCTGGTAATGATATTCACATTTGGATTAACCTTTCCAGGAATCCCCTGCAACTGTAGCTGTTATTGTGTCTTACACTGCATTTTTATTTATAGTGCAATCATCCAAAGTCTTGACTCGTCCAACTCCTCTTTGTGCGGAGAGTCCATCGGTAAGTCCAACACTAGTTAACTGTTTGGCTTTCCCGTTTCTTTCCAGGTTAAATTCATCAATGCACTTTTCCGTGTCATTTTGTATTACATCATTCTGCAAGGAATAATGAGTTGTACGTTGGTTTAAGAAACATTTAAGAAACATTATTCGTATTGTACATTTGTCGTATTGTACATTCGATGCTGGAGGTTTTCTTCTTCTTAACCTCATGAATGATTTTGCTCACATTCCAAAATAGTATCTTGAGCAACTTGCGATTCAGCTGTAATTCAGTGCGAAAAGACAAATGAGCACCCCCCCACCCCCCCCCCCCCCCCCCCCGCTTCGCACCCGCCCAGTCGCCCTCCCCCCGCACCACCCCCCG
>JAABNY020000136.1:15796743-15809664 GCA_015164015.2 Brevimyrus niger
GGGGAGAGCGTTGTGGGGGAGAATAGTGGCGTAAAGCCCCCCCGTAACAAAGTCACTTCCCGCCCTGTTCCGCCCCCCCCCCCCCCCCCCCCCACCGGCCCTGTAACCCTGACAGTGATTGGAAGATAGGTGTTTTTTTTATCTTTATATTTTGTGCTGGAAAACAATAGCAAAAAAAATCAACCTCTTTGTAATACATAAATTGTCATGTAGTTGTAAAAAATGTTGATTTTGTATATCGATGTCTTAACAGGTCCTGTGTTCAGCCATTGGAATTTATAGAATTATAGTGGTTACTCTTCTGGTCAGTGCCTACTGCTCTTCTCTTCATATGCCTCTGAATAACATCTGTGCCATTTCCAAGGACAACTGCACAGCAGACTGCAGCGGCCGCTACCTCAGTTACGTTCCTATAGAGGCGCTGCCACTTTCATTGGAAGAGCTGGACCTGTCCTTAAATGCACTGCAAGTAATCCACGGAAGAGATTTCTGTCCCCTCCGTAATCTGCGTGTCCTAAAACTTCAGTTCAATAACATTTCTTTGATTGAGGATAGCGCATTCAACTGTAATATCCTCCTGGAAGACCTTAACATCTTCAACAACTCCTTAACATCCATTCCCGACAAAGCCCTAGAGCCCCTCGCTAACTTGCAAAGCCTGGATATGTCCAACAATTTATATCGTAATGCCACTTTGTCTGATATCTTCTCCACTTTCACCAAACTAAAGATACTGTCCTTGGGTGGTTCCCTCATGCAGGGTCTAAAAGAGGGAGACTTTCGGCCTATACAACATATATACTTGGACAAGTTTGCTATCAAAAGTGCATCCAGCCTTAAGCAATATGAACAAGGATGTCTGAAGTTTATCAGGACTAAAAAGATGTGGTTTGATGTGGCCGTAGACCAAAAGCCAAGTTATCTACCAATGATACTACAAGACTTAGCTAACATGACTTTCAGCGAGCTTCGCTTTCGGAACCTTTTTGAATTCAAGTACTACACCGATAGTGAGAACATTTTCCAAGGTTTGAAAGACATTAACATGCAACAACTCATTTTGTACCGTGGGAAGTTCAATGAGAATGTTCTACGGATGGCTTTGGTCAGCCTACAGCTTTCTCCCGTTAAATCTCTATCACTTCTGTCTCTTGATTTTGCTCGGTCACCAACATTTGAGGAGGCTGGAAAGGGCTCCAGTGTGACAGACCTTGTTCTGGATGATCTGATTCTTCGGTTAGTACCTTTATTTTTTTCACTAGCACACCATTGTCACACAAAACCTGAACTTTCATCAACACTAAGATAAATATGCTATAAAATATTTCCTTTTGTGTGCAAATGCATTTTTGTAATAATCTAACAACCATTGTAATGATTTTACTATGTTCTGTATAATTCTACAGGGATATCAGTAACCCGGACATCTTGAGATTTGACTGGCACTTCACATGGTTTAACAAGGTTCGGAGACTGACTATTAGGAATGTTAATTTCAACTTTGTGCCTTGTGATGCCTGGGATGAGATGAATGTCATAGAGTTGTTGGATTTTTCTAACAATCAGTTACAGGACAGTTACCTCTATAACAGGCAGTGTAACTATGTGGGTAAAGTCCCTGCTCTCCAGTGTTTTAACATCAGCATCAATCACCTGACCAGTCTGGTTGATGTGTCAGCTCTTGTGGGAGAATTTAAAAAGCTGCAGGTGATAGATCTCAGCTATAACCAGTTTGGCATCCGCAAAGAAGTGGGTGTTTGTCACTGGAAGCAGAATATTACCAAGATGATTCTTCATCATAATGACTTTGGCAAGAGTGACCTAAGTTGCCTTCCAACCACCGTGCAGTACCTGGACCTCTCTGACTGTAACCTGGACCACGTGGATATGGACTACTTTCAGCAAGCCTCTAACTTGAAGGAACTCCTGCTCAGTGGCAACAAGATCAAGTTCATTCCTCCTGGGTGGAGTAATCCAACCTTGCAGTTGCTGCAGTTGGACGGGAACTCCTTTGGACTCATTAGCATGAGCTCTTTTAAGAAAATGCCGCTATTATCCCAACTAAAAGCAGGCAACAACCCATACCACTGCACTTGTGATCTTCACAGTTTTATTCAGGAATCTACAACCAAAGGGAAAGTCAATATCACAGACTGGCCGGATAACTACAGATGTTACCACCCCGACGATATGCTTAACACGTTGGTTGCGGATTTTTTCCCTGGACGCCTAGCATGTGATGTTCGACTTGTCATCATCATCTCTGTGGTGACGACAGCAGCTGTGGTGCTGGCGCTCATGCTCTTGTGCTATGTGTTTAACGTGCCTTGGTACGCTAGAGCCGTTGGCCATATTATCCGGGCAAAATACCGAGCGTACCAGGAGGGACTCGGCATTTCAGAGATCTTCGCCTATCACGCCTTCATCTCCTACAGCCATTCGGATGCCGACTGGGTGAGAGACCAGTTGTTGACGTGCTTGGAGAGCAGCAAGCCCCCTTATAACATTTGTATTCATGAAAGAGACTTCGTGCCAGGCAAATGGATCATTGACAATATCATAGAGAACATTGAGAACAGCCGAAAGGTAAGACGCAGATTTTATATACAAGAAGAGTGACATTGCATCATCATATAATAAATGATGATCGGATGTTCTGTTTAGTATTTCTGGACTTGACTCTTGTTTGCGAATGAAACTTAAAGCTTGAGTACGTAATACATATGATGCTATCTTGACACAAATTGACATAATGGTGTCTGCAAGGTAAGTGTGATAATTTCATTGGATTAGTCTCTGGAAATGCAAATACAAAAGGTTTGTAATCTGAACGTACTGGCCGTCTGTAAAATAAATATGGTGAAATCCTACACTTTTAGCGTCCGTGTAGTTATGTTGTATCTCCCCTCTTCTCAGGTAATCTTCGTACTGTCAAAGCACTTTGTCAACAGTGAGTGGTGCAACTATGAGCTGTACTTTGCTCAACAACGAGCCATCGGTAAGACCTTCGGTGACGTCGTCCTGGTGCTTAAAGAGCCCATTGACCCGGATTCTTTGCCCAACAAGTATTGCAAACTTAAAAAGATGCTGAACACCAAAACGTATTTGGAGTGGCCTAGAGACCCAAGGCAGCAGATCTTCTTTTGGGCTCAGCTGAAGAGTGTGCTGGGCAAACCTGATCTTACCAGAGATCGGACCGTCAGTATAAGAAGCAGGATTTCAAGAAGAAGCAGCAATTCCACGTTAGAGCTTCACTTAGAAAATCCAATGGCAAGACAGCCAAAAGTACCGAATCGGGAAGTAGCCCTCCCAGGAATGAATAGAGATGAAGGCATCTCATTGGAGATGAGTGAAACTGATCTCTCCCTACAGAGGTAGCGTCTGTGATGAGCCTTTCCACACATCAAAGAAACTGGCTGACATCAAAATTCCCTGGCTAATTGGTGCCCTCATGTGGCAAAACAAAGCCGGGTTATTCCGTTTAAACCCAACAAATGGCCTTTGTGGGTCCATTTTGATTTAATCTGGTGTGTGAATTACAGAGCTCAGAATTCTTTTGTAGCACCTTTTTATAGCATTTGTAGCCAAAAATGATAATCCACAGTGCGTCCTTATGAGCTCTACTGTTTTTATCGTCACAGCTATGTGGTTCACCTGCATCCTTTTCGCCACCCAACGATTTCAGCACAAACCGCACCCTCCAGCTCTGACTAACTCATAATCTGAAACTGAATTTTGCAAGTAAAAGCTTTAATTGAAGTGTTTTGTTTATTAGTGTTTACTTGAGGTGCCAATGGACAAAAAATTGACTAAGTCAACTAAGTCAACTCATAAGTTTGTTTCAGGCTGTACGATTCATATGGACACGCATCACAGTTTATTTGATAACTAATACAAATTCCCATTTCTTTAATTATGGGCTGGATTTCCCTCTAATTTTCAGTTTGAAATTTAGGTTTTCGACAGAGACACAGAGTTCGTGGTCTTTACAAAAGGTGACTATTTTGGATTATTTGGTGTGATTTGCTCACACCCAACAAAATAAATTTTAATATGCCAGTTGAACTAAAGTTAAGAATAGGTCATGTTGTCCGCAGTATCAGTTTAAACTAATATACTCATATTAAATGGGCTTTGCTTTATGCTTAAATGTCATATATAAATGTAATTTGTTAGATTGATATCACTGGATCTAGCAGTAAATGAAGCAGCCAATGAAATAACTCCTGGGAGTTTGTCTGGCTGTGGTTTTTACTGAAGTTGTTTGGGGAGAGAGAGTTTTAATGGAATGTAAGCCTCATAAGTCCTACGGCCCGTAGAGTAACCTAATTTTTGAACAACACTATTTTAATTTTGTTTGAAAGCAGATAAACCATAATTTCTTCCCAAAAAAAAATACTCTACCCCCCACCCACGACATTTTTTTGAGGCTTACAAATTGTTTTTTTTTTTGGAGTACTTGTTCAATGATGGGGTCCAAGTACCAGGCCAATGTTTTATATACAAGTAGTACACATACATGGGATTTTCATTATACATTTTTTTGCTTGTTATTCCGAGTCCTTTGCTGTATCTTTGGCAAAATGTAAATTGCAGGAATAACTTTGACCTTGAAAAAAGAAAACTGTAACTGGAATAATACAAAAGTTACAGCTCACAAAAAAAAAATACTCTGAATTACCATTTTTCTGTCACCCACAGTGCAGTAAAAGCTCTGTATCTCCAGGGGAAATTATAAAAAAAAAAATTGTGAGCTCTAAAAAGTATGTCTAATTCACATGGTTATGCAAAAACGTTTCGAAAATTTGTTAAATTAAAATGGTTTGAGACGGCTAATATGTGCTCCCGTCAGGAAGACGTGAAAAGAATCTTTAGACTGTCGTTCAGCTGAAATGAATTTCAACAGTAAACTAAGCAGCTGAATAATATACAAGGTTTATCTGACCTGACACATGTGTTCTCTCAGTGTGTAGATATATTCCTTTTACTGAAGCTTCCTCCTGAATTGTATTTGGGGGAATATTCCTTGATATCCTTGGAATTTATATACATTTGCATTTTTTTCCATATTTAAAAATATATTTCACGTTAAGGGCTTTGCATAATTTAATGCCTTATTTATAAGTTCACGTTTTGCACTGTATTGTATGGAACTAACTGCACACGAAAAGTATATTTCTTAAACATGCATCATGTATAACAGAACGGTACATGACTCCTACAGTACAACTCAATTAAATCTAATACTAAGTATTCAATTAGAAAAAAAAGAACACAAATGCTAAGTATTGTATATTGTGTTTTTCTTAATAAACTTCTTTGTAAGAACTTCTTTCTGGTCTTTATTTACTGTGTAAACTTCAGATAGGCTCTTTATTAATCCTCAGAGGGAAATGATGACCATTTAAGTTGATGACCATTAGCTTCTGTTCTCTAACAGTGTTTGCATGAATCCTCGCAAGGTGGGGAGCATCATTCAAGAAGCCCCTTGGGGCACCAGAACAACTGGGCACCCAAGACACCAAGTATGCTGGAATTGTCACTGAGTGTTTAATTTATTTATTTTTTTAATCTTGTAATTGAAGTCTGCGTTTGTAACGTCCGGCTGCCTGAACTGAATGAGAGTAGCATTCAAGAGGAGTGCAGTGCTGGTCAACCGGCCAGGTGACATAAAATGGGCAGTGAGACTTGCTGGGAAGGACACCGGCAGTGAGTCTTGCTGGGAAGGGCACCGGCAGTGAGATTTGCTGGGAAGGGCACTTGAAAGTGAAACTTGCCTAGGGTGCCTCCTGGGCTTTGACCCTCACTGACTCAGTGGGTTACGCTCTGGCCTTATACCTTCAGGGTTATGGGTTTGAATCCCAACTTTGATCGGTGCGTCAGCTTTGCATGTCCGTCCTGTGTTTTGTCGACGTCCCCCTCTGGTTTGCTTTTACGCTCCAAAGACACGCATTCTGGTTAAGTGAGGTTTCTAAATTGTCCAGAAGATGTCATGGCGGGTAGCAGTGCCTTGTGCTTCCTGGGATAGACTCCAGACCCCGTGTGACCCAGATAAGTGGTTTGTAGATTAATCGAGAGGGTATTATAGATCTTTTATAAGCCATTTCAACATAGCATGTAAGAAAACCGTGTTATAATGAATTGCACTTAATTTTCATGTTCTTGTGAATATGCTCTTAATATTTAATTTGCTAAACTTGTAGATTTGGTCTAGAGATTTGAGTACAGGAGTATTCAGGCCTTTTGTAGCAAGTTAGGTGTCAACCCCTTATCCCTCTGAGCAAGTAACATCCAGCTGACTTCGCCATTTATCATTGAAACATCTCCAACGTTTTGTGAGAATTTTATCACCCTATTCGTTGCAAGGCGCATGGTGTGACTTGGTGCACTGAGATGCTTTCTCAACAAGGTTATCAGGTGTGCCTGGTTGTTCAGCATCATACACCTTCATCCAGACGACCCGGCCAGGGTTGGTCAGATCCCGCCTTGCCTCCCAGCAGCAGCTGCCCACTGATTTGCTTTCTTGATCCGCGACCAACTAATCGCTTTCTCTGTTGCCTTCATTGCAGATTTTATGGCTCTCCTTATTGCAGCCCTTGTGATCCCCAGTACAGAGAAAGTTCTACAAAATTCTATGGGTTATGTTCCCAAATATATACCCCTGTTCCCCGATTATTGTATCTTAGCCTGCCTAATATGTAGCCCATGCAAAGATGTGATTCGGTTCAACAAAACCTATCGGGCTGATTATTGATGGACACGAATATGATGGGAATGCAATTAGCTTCAGTTTCTCATTGTGCAGTAATTAGAGATGGAAGCTTTAGTTTCCAGAACAAAAGGGAAAGGATGGTGTCGTTTTTTTTTTTTTCATGCGACGCAACACGACTACATCAAGTTTCCGATCCCCCAGGCAACGCCTGCAGAGACCAGCTTTGTTGACTCGTCTTCAGTTGGCCTCGATGAGTGATTCCCCCGCTGCCGTGTTTCCTATCCTCTCTGTACCACAGGGGTTCCGTAAACTAACCTAAACGTAAACATTGGTGGCTTTACAAACAGAGGGGTGTTTTCTCCTTATAACATCACATTCACCGCGGCGGTTTTAGTTAATCGGATGCAATACTCATAAGCATTTTCTGCTTCTCTTTTCTCTGAAAATGGTTATAGGTTTGACGGAAAGCTACATACAGGATTTCAGCTTTGGAACAGGCTCAATAATTAATATTTTTTATTTATCTATCATTCCTTTAATCTGTTCATTTTAATGCGTGCATACGTATATATGCACAAGCATAATGAGGTCATATGTATTTTTTTGCAAGGTTTGGCTACACTAAAATGTTGAATATTGAATTGCCGATGTGCAGATTATCATTCTTTATAACACCAGTACTTACTGTAAGAAGCTAGGGCTCAATGATTGCTTCTAGTAAGAGAGAAGGTGTTGAAAGACCCCAGGGATGAGAGGAAATGGTGCATGGTTCATTAAATTCTTACACTTAGTGGTAACTGTACAAGTAACATGGTTACTAAAAAATACAGTACCAAATAAAAATAAATAAGACTTGATGGTCCTCTAGTGTATGGAATTGTGTAAATTATGAGCAGCAAAATGAAATATACACTTTAGGAAATATGGTAACGGGACTTTACCCAAAGACATGTTACAAAAAAGATTCGAAGTGGAAGAGAAATGCAACATGAACATAAGTGTCAAGCAGTAGGTAGAAACGTAGCCGTCTATCGCGCCAAAAAATCTACTGAAATAAATATAGATGTATAGATTCCAGAAAATAAGATATAGTTCATCATTTCACGTGTATTTACATATCTGAAAGTAAAGAAATTGGATACCCCTCATCTAATTAAAAAAATAAAAAGGACAAAAACGCACAATCAGTTCTTATTAAATAAAACCTGATGATCCCGAAGGCAAACTTCATCATTTAATAGCATATTTATTGCATACTGGAGTATAAGCACCTCGTTCTCTTAAATGAGATATTTCCTAAACAATAGCTTAGTTTCGTGCCTCATGCAATATGCCCCCAGGTCCGTTGGGACACGAGGAAGTAGGAAAAGTAAAACAAAATATCTTGTACTTTCAGAAATTAATGATGATGTCCTGTAAAGTGTTCCGTATGAATTTTAAACTAGATATCTTAGCTTCGTGCCTGTAGGAGGCGCTTCCGCCGTTCTTTTCCCAGGCAGGTGCAGGGCAGCGGTATAAAAAGGGGGTCAAGAGATTTCTGGTCGTCTTCAGAGCATTTACTCCTGCGGTACACTGGTGTGGTAAGTTACAGCATAGCTATATTTAGTACATGAAATACTTGTACAATACCTCGCTGCTGATTGTATCCTTCACAGAAAAGTGGCTATTAGGAAACATTCAGTGATTTTATCATCCTTCTGTAACACTTCATTTACAGCAGAGCACAGCACAATTTCTGTTTACGAGTGCTTGCGGAAAAGAAGTATTTTGAATGCAATTTAATTGATAATAACAAGGAGGCTGTATGTTCTAATTTCCAGTGGTAAAGATCAGTCTTAGAAAAATGGCAACAAGTGTTACAAATAATAAGTGCAATCTTAATTTTGGAAAACTATTTAAATATGTATCATATGTATTTTACATTAATTACCTCTTAACGCAAAACAAGAGGAATTTAACTAAAAGTTATGCTTGTAAAATATCTTTGTAAAAAGCTGATTTACATTTATTATCAGACGCTTTTATCTAAGACGAAGTGCAAGTGAGGCGAGCGGTACGTGCGTTTCGAATACACAGTTGTCAAGGAATTAGCTATAGGCGTAATAATTTGTGTTTAGGTGTAATAATTTTTATTCCAATAGACTTGTATATTTTATTTCCCATAAATCTTTCCGTGTAAGACATTTGCTTTGGTTTCGGAATGATGTTTAAATAAGTTTGATTTTAGATATCTTATTCAAGCTTTTTTTCTTTCTTTCTTTCTTTTTACACCTTCGCAAACTGGCAAATATTGCCTCGCCCAGGATGCTGCGGATGATAGATTGGATTTCATTAACCATAGCACCGCAGGACACAGGAGTGCTGTACATTATTAATTCAGGCGCATCTCTTGGTATAGCTGTGCATTGGTAACATACCAACGATGGAGTTGTTTCATGCTTTCAAAGAGCAGAAGAGAGATCTAAGCTTGGCCGCAATGGAAACAATAAATACTGCAGTTACAGAACCAGTAAGTAAGCATTGTTGCACATTTGCATTATGTCCTCTCATTTAATATTATCTGTTTTATCTTTGCTAGATCATCTGCTAGTAAAATGAGTTCCCAGTTGGAGAAGGCCTTGGAGAGCCTCATTCACGTTTTTCACAGTTATTCTTCCAAAGAGGGTGATAAATACAAGTTGAGCAAAGGGGAACTGAAGAGTCTCCTGCAGGGGGAACTCAACGGCTTCTTGTCGGTGAGTTAAGACCGGAATTCCACAGCTGGCTCTGTGTATGAGCAGTGGGGCACGTTTCCTCCAGTGTTTGTGCTGGTTTCCGCCCCCAGCCCATATATGGGGGGGGAGTTCCTGTAGTGTGTGATTTTGTGCCTCGTACCCTGTACTTCCTGTCTCCAGGCTCACCATGTCCCTGTGCCGGGTAAAGATTGATGGATGGAACAGGATATTAAATGCATGGAATTTTAACAGTTATGAAGCGTTAGATTCTGGAATGATGCGTGTGAGTGTAGTTAATGGACAAGCGTAGAACCACCTCCAGGTTATAATGTTAACCGGACTGCCTTCCTTATTTTCCCGTCTCTCTTCTTTGACAGGCCAGTAAAGACCCATTGGTGGTAGAAAAGATAATGAGAGACCTGGATGTAAACTGTGACGGAGAAGTCGACTTTCAGGAATTTGTAGTTCTCGTTGCAGCATTGACTGTGTCCTGTAACGAATTCTTTGTTGAATCCATGAAGAAATGAATCTTCGTCCTTTCAAACTTTCCTTGTTTAATAAATACCATAACCTTTCAGATGAGGTCTTTGCTCTTTTTTTCTCTTTCTTTCTTTCTTTCTTTCTTTCTTTCTTTCTTTCTTTCTTTCTTTCTGTTTTACGCTTTTTGCAACCAGTTTGTAACTTACGTCTCAAAATGTCATCTTTAAATACTGACCTTACAGGAAAGGTGTATATAACATCAACCTACCATTATTTATCAATACATTTATAATGATAATGATTAATGTTCATTTAGAATGACAATGATTTATAAAAATAATGCCTTAATATTCCCGAGGTGAAATTCTGTTGCATACAGCAGTGAGAATGTAGTACAAAGATGAACATACATATAGTAAAAATAAATAAACAAGTCACAATTGAATTGAATGGTTTGCAGTACACAAAATTAGAATAAAAGATTGTGACATGATGATGATGATGATGATGAAGAAGAACCCTGTGCCATTCTACTGGCTCCAAGCTACAATTGATCCCTTGAGCTGCACACAAGCTGAATTACTAGCGCCATCTCTTGATGAAAATGCAACACTACATGTTCTACCATAGCTACAAGAACTAGGTTATACAGATGGCTCTACTTTTTCCCGGATGCCCTATAAACAGTCTGCTTTAAAAAAAAAAAAAAAAAAAAACAGTAAAGTTGTAATTTAATAAGCATACTAGGAATACGACGGGACTTTGCATGGTTTGTTTCAATACTACTGTCAATAACACCTAATTGCTGTTGGCGTTGTTTTTAAGGCGAAAATCATGATGAATATTTAAAATATGTTAAGTAATTATCTATTTATAACTATAATCTATTTATTTGGTCTCAATTTCTTGTATGTTCACAGGAAGTTCTTGATCCAAAATCACAGATCCCAGATGATTCTTGGCTCTAAATGTATTTCAGCTGCATGACTGGCTGCTAGGGGCAAGGTGCGGAGATGATCCAGGAAAGACTTGCGATCTTGATGAATATTGTTCTGAGCTGCGTGTTGGCAATTTTTAATAATAATAACGGAGTCAGTCAACAGATGAATCGCCGCTGTCCGGTTGATTTGAAATATCATTCGTTCTGTTCGCACCAATGTTTTAGTTTTTTAAAAATTTGCTCTGTTTCTATGCATGATATAACCTGCAGATATTTTCCCGAGCAATTATTTCATACGCATTTATTTACCTTTAATAAATTTGGATTGCAGTGAGGGGATGTCATGTTTGCAAAGAAATGAAGGGCCAGCCAGGACCAGATCATGGTAATATTTGAGGCCCCCCTGTCGTGCAGGGTGGGGCGGGCAGGAGATGGGGGACATATACAGCCCTGGAAGAAATTAACAGACCACAGTAAAATGATCAGCTTCACTCATTCCTCAATATAGGGGAATGCGCCTGTTTAAAAAAATACATCAGAATGCATTTCCCTGGGATTTGGCCGTTTAGCCGGTATAAATCAGCAGGTTACCCGATGTTAAAATCCACCTTTGGAGAAATACAGCTCTGCAAATAATTTACAGACAGCAGTGAAATGTTCAGTTTCACTCATTTCTCCATTTATGGATATTTGCCTCCTGTCATTTGTAAATTTCTTACGCTCTTACATAATTTTTTGCCAAACTGCAGCCTGGCTCTTCCCTGTTTCTCATCAGTGAAGGGCATCTTCCTTGCTTTATGGGACTTCAATCCTGCTTCCAGGAGTCTGATACCATCCTGTCCTCGTGGTGCACTTCACCACTTAATGCTTCCCATTCTTTTTGAAGTGTCTACTTGAGGTCATCCTCTGATTCATGGGAAACCGTCCTATAAGTTACAGTCACCTCTGGCATTAGAAAGTCGCTTCCGCCCTCTGCCTGGCCGGCGTTTGGTTATTCGCTTTGTTCTTTCGTACGGCTGCCTTAGGAACCTCGTGCCTGGAAGCAGCCTGCCTCGCAGGGGAGGCTTCCTTTAATTTTTTTCCAGAGCTGTAGGTCCAGAGCACAACACATATGCTGGGGGCCCTCGGGGCCCTGATGGATCATTTGTGCTGTGTATGTCAAAGAGCCCTGGGTCCCTGGTGGTTAATTCTTGGTCTATATATAGCGGGGGTGCCAGGTGGTGCTCCGAGGCCCCCCCCCCAGCCTGCTGTCCTGGGGCGCTGGCCACACTGGCCTGGTCTATAATCCAGCGATGGAGCCAGTGAGGGTGAGTACACAGGTAACCATAAGCACTGTTTTCCTTTGGATTGCTTCAGAAGCCAACATGCATCGTGCATCTGGGCACGTTCTTAAATGCTCGCCAACTTGGGCCTGCTTCATTTACACACCAAAGTCAGCTTGGTGACTGTGCTGCACCCTCCAGTGCTGCACCCTCCAGTGCTGCCCCCTCCAGTGTTACCCCCCTCCAGTGCTGCCCCCTCCAGTGCTGCACCCTCCAGTGCTGCCCCCTCCAGTGCTGCCCCCTCCAGTGCTGCACCCTCCAGTGCTGCCCCTCCCCCTCCAGTGCTGCCCCCTCCAGTGCTACTCCCCTCCAGTGCTGCCCCCCTCCAGTGCTACTCCCCTCCAGTGCTGCCGCCCTCCAGTGTTGACCTGAGTTCAAGGAACAGGTATCCTGTATCTCTTTATCATGAATTTGGTAGCATTCATAATGCAGTTGACTGTGTCAGCTCTGCGAACTCATGTTTGGCCTCTTTAAAGTTAGTCAGACATGTGCGGACCAAATGTTCCATACAACATGATAAAAACCTGTTATTTTGACGATGGGGGACCATTTTTTCAGGTCCCCACAAAGATCTGTGAATCCAATCAAAAAACTAAAAATGTCTTGTATTTTCTTTGGTTATTTATGGTTGGGACTGCGTAGTGGTTAGGTTCTTCATGTTGGGATTAGAGTTTTCCCCATAGAAATCTATCTACAAAATCTGGATCTGCAGGAATGCTCACTGCCCATGTCCTTTGGTATTATTATTTTGAT
>JAABNY020000136.1:15829012-15841716 GCA_015164015.2 Brevimyrus niger
GGACCCCCCAACATTTTATTTGGATTAAATCAACCCCCCCAAATAAAAGACCCTTTTATTTTTTTTAATTTTTTAAGGGGTGGCCCCCCCCCCCCCCCATATTCAGACTCTCTCCTTTGAGTGCACCAGTCTTTGGTGAGCTGCACGTTTTCACACATTAACACGATTCAACACGGATGTGAAGTGACCTCCTCCCGTCCCCTGCCTGTCAAGCCCTATATATTCCATTAGAAGCATGCAGGTCTATTCCATCCAGCCTGTCCTTTCTTTTTTTGCAGATCAGGAATGTTCTCCCTACTGCTGCTCTGTGCCATCTGTTCCCTGACGTCCCCTTCTGTCCCCGACCAGGAATCCGGTGACTTGCATTTTTGGATGAATCTATATGATGTATATCCTTGGGTTCACTGTGCATAAATAATCACAGAGTAACCGCTGTACAGAATACAGCAAGGTTTTGCATATGATACAATTGGTCAGATACATTAGAATAATAATAGTACACTCTAAGTTTTTCAGCAGTTGAAATATAGCAAAATCTTAATTATTTCTTTCTTTTTATATCCTATCAAAATAGATAATTCCAGACTCCTGAAGGTGGCCATCATTGAGAGTCCACCTGTGTCGGCCGTCTTGGGGAGCTCCATCACTTTGACGTGCTTAGTGTCATTAGCAGAGACACCCATTGCCTTTGGCCGCCAAGGCGTCCTCACCCTGCCCTTGGTCAAGTGGAGCGTGCTGTCATCCGGCCTAGAGACAGAGATTCTGGTGGCCCGGGGGGGCAGGGTGAAGGTCAGCAGGGTCTACGAAGGTCGTGCCTCACTGCCAGGTTACTTCTCTTCCTCCACCAACATCACCCTGAGGCTGGAAGGCCTGCGGTACAACGACTCGGGTATCTACCGCTGCATGGCCCAGCAGGGCCTGGAGGACTCCTATGACCAAGTGCGAGTCAAGGTCAAAGGTAAAAACGTGGAGGCGGTTTTCTTGGCAACAAGGCAGCCGACTCACTCCTTAATGACAGTGTAGGTCACGGCGGAATGAGGGCGCACTAACGATGACCATTGCACTGTGGTGAGTGTTAACACTGAGACAGGATTCGTTATCCAAATGCAAAATGCCAAGAAAGTTAGCCTTGTGCAGACATGGTGTGAAAACAGATCATGCTACCATAACAGCATTCAGAAAGTATGAATCCAAGGCTCTTACAGACCACAGTGACTTATTAGGATAAATGTTCTCTCTTAATTGGCAGACGTTTTTTATCTGCAGCTACCAATGTTCCACTTAGCGACACAACGCAGGCTGTCATCAGTGCCAATCGCCTGAAGCCGTTTACAGAACGTGCGTAGTGGTTCATATGGCCGGCCATGCAAACTCACGTGCAAATCCGTTGTGCGTGTCTCGTGACAGGAGTGGTCTTTCATTACCGGCATGCTTCCGGCCTCTATGCCTTCTCATTTCGGGAGGCCCAGAGCGCGTGCGGGGATGTCGGAGCCCGAATGGCCACCCCAGCCCAGTTCCTAGCAGGCTATCGAGGCAGCCCCGAGTCCTGCACTGCAGGCTGGCTCTCCGATCGGACTGTTCGGTGAGTGCCCGCGAGTGGACACCAGCGCACCTGTTTTGTTGGTATGCGGTGTTAACAACGTGACGCACGAGGCCCGCTATTTCCCTTGCATGTTGTATTGTTGGATATACAGTCCTGGAAGGAACCCAACAAATCCCATCCATCTTCTAACTGCTTACCGTGGTCCAGGTCATGGGGAAGCCTGTGGGCTACTAAGCAGCATGTGGCACAAGGCTGGCGTCCAGCCTGGGTAGGATGCCAGCCCATTGCTGGGTATTTGCAGAAATACATCACAGGCACCTGAGAGATCCCAAATAACCTATTTAGACTATTTGTCTTTGGACTGCAAAAGGAAGCTCATCACCACACAGGTAGAACATGCCGGAACCTCTACACAGACAGGAGTGGTAAGATTCACTCCTGACTTTGGTGATGCAGCATTGATCCATCGTGTCTCCCCGACCTGCAAATTGCATTAACCCTTAATCGCTACAAAGACTCTCAGATGTATGTCGCTTTGGACAAAGGCGTCTCCTGAAGACTTAATTGTAAGACAGTACCGGCTGCTAGTGCGATAGACACAGACGTATGTTTATTTCTGTTTTGTGCTTTAAAAGTAACAGGACTGGAAAAGGTTCTGTGTTCGCAAATTGTAGCATAACACTACAATTGGCGCAGTTAAATTTCACTCCTGGTGACTCTTATGAGAGAATCCTAACTGTGTGTTCCTTCTGTAGATATCCTGCTCGGTCCCCTGAAGATAGTTGTTTTGGAGACAAGGACAAGGAACGAGGAACGTGGAATCGCACAGTGAGGGATCCCTCGGAGCGTTGGGATGTCTACTGCTACGTGGAGGACATCCTGGGTAATGGGATTGTGTGCCCTCTTTCACTATGTTGATACGTCACAGGAACCCTTATCCGTTTATTTAATAGATTAACGTGTTCACTTTATAACATGTGACCTACCAAAATACCCCGCTGTAGAACCCACTGCGTAACGCCTTTACATATATTAAATCCAGGGTAATGACTTTGATTTAATGTCCTTTTGAATGATGCTGCATTGCAGTCAGGCTACAGGTTGGACATCGGTAACCATAAATGACATTATGAGCGTGGCTGTTACAAGCTGATACATAAAACGAGCCTTAACTCTTCAATACATTGCTTTTCTAACAAGCTAACCTAACAAGTACTTAACTCCTGATAAGTGTAACTCATCTATACTTGCTAGATATGTGATCTGATGTATGAAACCCATGGTAGTTAAAATTATTTTATATTATTTGTAAACCTCAGCCTTATTCAATAGGTTTTCAGTGATTTCTATTGCTAAATCATGTGCCTTAGGCGCAAGTGCACTGTAATGTTATCTGTGACGACTGTAAATCCATTACGTTAATTCATGCCGTCAGTGTTTTTATTTCTGCAGGAAAAGTCCTCTACAGCTGTACTCCTCAGCGCCTTACCTTCAAAGAAGCCGAAGGATACTGTCAGGCAGGCGGGGCGGAGCTGGCTAAACTGGCCCAGGTGTATGCAGCCTGGAACGACGGTCTCCACCACTGTGGTCCTGGCTGGCTTGCAGACGGCAGTGTGCGATACCCGGTAGGGGACTCGAGAGAGAGCTGTAGAGGTTCCACACCTGGTGTCAAGACTATCTACCGTTTTGGCAACCAGACAAGCTTCCCTGAGCCGCGCAGCCTGCACAGTGTCTACTGTTTCCAAGGTAGTGTGAGAGTGTGGCTAAGGAGTATGTTGAAGTCGTTTATAGCGGTGAATGACGATGATGATTTCATTCATGTGAATGGTTTCTCTCCCTGGACAGGCCTGAGGAGTTACCCGATTGATGATTCGAGGGAGTGCATGGACACAGTGCCAGAAAAGACAAATCAAGGGACAACGGCAACGAAGGGTCCCCCGCGGGAGATCGTCTTGCGTCAGGAGAACGAGCTAAACGGGGGTGGCCGTGTTGGTGGACAGGTAGAAGACCAAGGAGCAATGATGAATTTGCACACCGCGACTTCTCTGGTGGACACATCTTCCCCCGGCGACTTCCCCCAGAACCTTGGTACCCCTGCACCCGAGTCCAAAGATGCCGCGGCTCTTATGAAAGGAGCCATTAACTCCGAAAGCTATGAGCCCTTGGCTGAGGCAAATCTGAAAGCTCTTACACCTATATCACCCGAAAGGCTTATCGGTAACTCGAAACGTTATCAAAAAATGAAGCTGGAATCTAGTGATCCTATACCTTTATCTGAAATCTCTGCTGACTCCAAACATAATCAACGCATTCCTCAGACAAATATTGAATATGGTGGTATTAAACCCCCTAATAAAATGACTGGTGATAGGTCAAAGCATTATCAGGATATGCCTGACACAAATCTAGAATCTGGTGATCTTGCACTTCTATCTGAAATGACTGCTGGTGACACCACACATTATCAGCATGTTTCTCAGACAAATTCAGAATATAGTAGTATTGTACCCTTTACTAGAATGACTGGTGTTGGCTCCAAACATTATCAGGATATGCCTGAGACAAACCTGGATTCTGGTGATCTTGCACTTCTATCTGAATTGACTGGTGGTGACTCCATTCATCAACCGATGCCTGGGACAAATCTGGGCTCTGATAATCCGATAACGTCATCTACGGTTCCTGGTGACGGCACTGAACCTAAAACAAATCAATCCATAGGCGGTACAGATTTTGAACATTCAGGCGACGGTTCCAGTGATAATGCTTCAGTGGTACGTTTTGAAGGGAAGACAGTCACACCTAGTTTCACCCAAGCTGAAATCACTCATGGACCGCAAGAAACGAGCTTACCATCTGGCAGCCCAAAGCCATTTTTTGACATCTCTAAGGAAGATGTGAAATATGAAGGGGCAATGTTGGGAGAATTTAAAGAACCCTCTGGGACTGCCAAATCTTACCAAGATATGAACGTAAGTTCTGGGCTATATGCACAGTTCAATGATTTGGTGTCTACCACAGTGGACACTCCACCAGAGGGCACTACAGAGCAACTTGCCAGCTTCTCTCCTGCCGAATCAGCAGTGACTTGGGATAAGGTCAAAGCCGAGTATAGAGAGGACAATATCTCAGCCCGAGTGGAATTCATGAACATTGGCACTTTGCCAACTCAGAAGACAGAATCTTTTGTCACTCTGGACTATGTGCCGACATCTAAATCTGGTGAGTCATCTGTATTTTCTCCAGGTAAAATAAATTTTAACCATTGCTATTAATATAGATGTAAAAATGAAAAATGTAATGTAAAATGTAAATGTGAAAAACACAGTAATTTCTTTCTCTTAGGCCCAAACTCTATTGAAGAACAATCTGGCATTTCAAGAACCCCCAACTCTTTTAACACTTAAGTTTGGAATCACATTTTCGTACTATATAGATCTATGGCTTATTCTGCTGATATGGGTTATAGAATTTCCCTTTCAAAGAAATTATTTAAAAATGAATCAGCGTCTCAAATTTTGAGGTCCCCCAACTTGCAGGGAAATTTAGGGGTTGGTGGCAGGTCAGGCTCTCCAGCCACTGGGAAAAAAGAAACTCACGCTGGTCCATTCGGACTGGTGTGGTGCTGAGGTATCACAGGTGGAGCGCCTTGTGGTGGGTGCAGCAATGCGCTGTCAGCACAAGCTCCTCACCTCCTCACCTTTACCCTCAAAATTGTCCTAAAAAGATTTGTCGCAATCTATATCTTCTGTACATCCTGGAAAGCTAGTTACTAGTCTCACACTGTGTTTTGGGCACATTGTTCTTTATTCTTCACATTATCTTTCCTATCCAATAGTTTAGTGTTGTGATTTTCTGTTTATAGTATTCGCATGTTTTTTTTTTTTTAATAAGAGTGATATGTGCTGTTATATGTGTGGACAGTTGGGCAGCATTCAGCTAAAGGCGCATCTCCATCAAGGACGGACTTTGCGCAGGAATGGTCTGGCGCTGCATTGCCGGATTCCTCCTCTCCAGTGAGGCAGGCGGGTCGGGACGCTGGGGATGGACCTGTGGAGGCGCCCACCGGCTCAGGCGATTCCGAGGGGATATTCAGAAGTCAATCCGCTGACATCTTCGCAGGTAAAATTATTAACGCGTAAAGGTAAACATCGTGTTGTGCCTCTCATTGTTTAATCGCATCTTTGTGGATTTAAGTGGTTCTGCCTGGAGCGTTTTATGTTTAAAGAATGTAATTTGTGGACAATAGGAGATTAATATGGTTGTGATTGGTCTAATTAGAGCCACTTCTCTTCATCCAGTTTTTTGAAAATAGGTATTCACAGCTAAAGGAGCTTGAGCGAATGTATATAATGTCGTCTCCATTACCACCTAGAATATAATGTCACACCCAGTGTAGGGCATTCTGCAGTAATAAGCATGTGATTTATTGCTGACAGGTGCAGAATCCAGACAGAAACCGCTTGGCATTATGTGGACAGACTCATCTGCCCCGACGGACGACATGGAGACGTCAGGACATGCAGCGATGGAGCCGTCCACTGGCTCCTCTGGCCTTGGAGGTATCTCAGGCTTTGGGTCAGTTCCTGTTGAAGTTACAGAGAGTCCCTCATGCACATCCTTGGTGTCTGGGTCCCGTGGATCGCCTGGTGCCCACAAAGACGTCCAACCTGATGATGTGACCACATCTATCCTATTTTACCTTGGTTGGACCAACCTGTCCCTATCAGGCAGGAGAGGTGGAAGCTAGTAGACCGAGCGACCATACACCAGAAGTTATCATTCCATTTGGGTCGGGCCACTTTGAACCACAGCAGGGGTTGGATAAAACAGTTGAAGCAAAAGCCTCTGCGATATCACGCCCTGATGAGAGCACCTCCGATGTGTAGGAAATTATCGTAAGACACGAATCCTTGATCACCCCTGGGGAATCTCTGCAAGCTTCTGGAAAGCCTGGGCAAGTAATGGAGTCGGGGTCATTTCCAGAAGAACCTAATGACGCACATTCCAGCTCCACATCATTTATAATTAAATCACACCAGAACCCCAAACCCAGCTACAACTATTGTCCTAGTTGGATATACTGTGGAATCTGTTCTAACCACTAGTGTAGGCAGACAGCCAACTTCCTACGAGCAAAAAGAAAATTTCACCACAACACCCACATCCATTCTGGATATTAAACTTCCTACTGACTTACACACTTTCAGCTAAAGCATTCAACTTTACTCACTATTTCACTGGATTTAGATGCAGATCCAGAATACAGCAGGGATCATCCCGGCAAATCCCTGAAACAGACTCCTGATTCCTTACTGAAGTCAGAATAATCCTCTGCTGTCGATGCATATCTTTCTGTTGCTCGCACTACACCTCTCAGGGAGACTGTCTGTATCTTGGAGCTCCAATCTCTCAGGGAAGCTACTAGAATCAGTCTCTCTAGAGGAGTATAATAACCTGCCTACCCCAATCATTCCTTTACCCCTGGTGAAGCCATTGCCCCATTGGCATTCAAATAACCCTCCAGCTCACTGCAGCAGCCTGCAAACCTTAACTGATCTCCCTTCACACTAATGAAGTTGGGGTCAACTTCACCTCAGCTATTTCCAGACTTATCTTGCAGTCTTCATCTCGGGATGCTTCGCTTTGATGTTGCTTAGCTTATGGTGGCATGGAAGATCTGAAGTGGGTGGGTACTGTTTCACCCATTTACAGTGCTTAATATCTAGGACAGCTTGCGTCTAAAAATGATGTTTAATTTGTTCAGTGGGAATGATTAATAACTAGCCTAGTGAGCAAATCTCCAAATACTCTGTTAGAGGTGTGTGTGTGTGTGTGTGTGTGTGTGTGTGTGTGTGTGTGTGTGTGTGTGTGTGTGTGTGTGTGTGTGTGTGTGTGTAAGAGAGAGAGAGAGAGAGACCAGTGGATACCCCCTAACAACTTGTTAGGTCATATAGAAGAAAATTAGCTAATATTGAAAAATGTTCGATAAGACTCAAAACCCTAACCTTTGAGGTGTGAGGGCATCGTGTCACCTACAAATTGCAGCAATTTATGATAATTTTCTTGTTCAGTGGTACAAAAAACGACGCACCCAATAAACCATTTGGAAGACATTTCGGGATCCAGTTATCTGATCCCAGGAATCTCTTGAAATGTCCCGACTGTTTCAGGCGGCTGCTTCCGGAATCCTTGTGCCAACGGCGGCACTTGCGTGGAGGAGGGAGCCTCTGCGAAGTGTCTCTGCCTGCCATCCTACGGGGGGCACCTCTGTCAGACTGGTGAGGTGCCATCTGCTTATACAACATCACTGCTCACTGTGCCCTCCTCAGAAATGGCACATTACCTTGCCGCCGATCAAGACGCGTATCTGAAGTGAAAGTACATACGTGCGAAGCTGTTTACATTTACGACATTCGGCAGACGCCCTTAGCCAGAGCAAACTTACATTATCGCTAACTAGCTTCTTATTCCTGCCAAACGCTTTAACGTAGCTGCTGGGAATTCTTAAAACTCAGTCCTCCTTAGTCCTTCAGGCACAAGGCAGGCAAACACCAAGGATCAAGTCAAGTCAAGCTAAGCTTAATTGCTATCGCAGCCATGTACAAGTATGCAGTGAAATGACGTTTCCCCTGGACCCACGGTGCAACATTCATTTTTTTCCCCCCAGTGTGGAGTGTCTATTATGTTAGGTAGGAAATATAGATTGTAATGTACCCTCTGTTTGGCGGTGATGGCACAGGAGTCGTATTTTGTGCTTTACTGGCAAAGTGCATGTACTGTAAGTGCTGTCCAAGTTCAAACTAGCATTGCGGCAGCTGTAGAGCGTACAGTGTGAACGGTATTATTTTAGTAGTTCAGCTGGTGGAGCAGATGGGACACCATCACAGAGCAGAACGTAATATATATATTCGTTATAGAATAAATAATGCACTGCGTTATTCCAGTCCTTCACTGCATCTGTACTGATGATGCATTCCAGAAAAAAAAAAAAAATATATATATATATATAAATCTTCCCATTGAACTTGAAGTAAAGGGTGTTTATCTCCCCCCCTACCCTCCCTCTCGTTCCTCTCTGTCTGTCTCTGTCTCCGCGCCAGATCTGGCCCCGTGTGACGCAGACTGGCAGAAGTTCCAGGGCTTCTGCTACAGACAGTTCACCAAGCAGCAGGCCTGGGAGGAGGCGGAGCAGCACTGCCGGACTCACGGAGGCCACCTGGCGTCCGTCTGGACCCCGGAGGAGCAGCACTTCATCTACAGTGGGGCAGATATCCATACAGCTCCATACAGCCCCCGTCTGACCCTTATTAAGAACAGCAGAAATTGCATTACAGTGATAACATTAGACAAGGATTTCCGGCCTCTAAGGAATCATGGCCTCTGATTAAAGTTAACTAGAGTTTATTAAGTACTGCGAAGTTCGGTGTGAATTTAATGGCTATCATAAAACTGACTTTATGATATTTAGAATGCCAAAAAGTTAGCATCTTATGCATCTAAAAGTCTCATGGTCTGATGTTCAGTCTCCTAGCGCAATTGTATAATACTTTTAATATGTAGGAAAAACATGCTAACTGAAATCTGTTTTGATGTGAAAGTTTAGATTGCATACTTTCCCATGATGTGTAACACAACATGGCTGATTCCGGTAGTTTGCACAGCTACGTGGGCGTGAACTTCAGAGACAAATTCCCGTGTAACTGGCAGCCCACTGTAAGAAAACAAAACGCTTTCGGTTTTTTTCAGTCTCCTACCCCTTTTGGCGGAAAGCCAGCGCCTCTACACAATTTCATTGACCGGCTCATCCGCAAGTTCAACTTATTGTTTAACTGATGTCGTACGCGATAAGCCCACATTTTTGCGCCGCCAAACTTTAAGCGAGTCTCTAATGCCCTCGACTTTATATTATGTCTTGTGTGAGGAGTCTGATCCTAATCTTGTGTTCCTGCAGCACTCACCTGAAAGCATCTTTTCATCGCGATGTCTCCCTCCTCAGATAACTCCAGGGAATACCAGTGGATAGGACTCAATGACAAAACCATAGAGGGGGATTTTCATTGGTCGGATGGAAGCCCCTTGGTCAGCTCATGTTTCACTATCCAATCAACCTTCAGAAAAAAAAAAACGAGCATCATACAGATACTTGGAAATTAACTAGTAGCTGCAGTGAGCAATTTTGGCGGAAAAAATACTACTGCTGACTAACCCTATGGCACATGTCCTTCTAGCTGTATGAGAACTGGTACAGTGGGCAGCCAGACAGCTACTTCCTGTCCGGAGAGGACTGTGGAGTGATGATATGGCATGATGGAGGGCAATGGAGCGATGTACCCTGCAACTACCATCTCCCCTACGTCTGCAAAAAGGGTACCGGTGAGTCGGGTCTGTGTGCATGCTATCGTCTATCAGCCTCAGGTAATTCTTGACATGAAGTGGTTGCTCATGGAGAATGAAGTACAATTCATGTATTTCTCGTGGTGCCCATAATATATGATAGAACTACATTGACTTCCATTTCTGCAATGCATTGCTATCTACAATTTTATGAAACCGGCTTCAATACATTCATTGCAGTCATATTATGGGCGGAGTCTTCGGTCTGATCTTTGTTCTCTGGGTTGAAGCATTGCCTGAAATTGTATTGACTTGCGCTCTGGCTTTCTTTTGCTAAACAGCCTCCTGTGGCGAGCCCCCCACTCTTCCTAACACGCAGGTGTTCAGCCAGACACATCCGCATTATGAAGTCAGCTCCATGGTGCGCTACGACTGCGTCGACGGCTTCCTGCCAAGGCATAATCCCGTCATCAAGTGTCTGCCCGATGGCCAGTGGGAGGAGCCTCAGTTCATGTGTGTCCCCGGTGAGAATACAGAAGATATTTCGCACTATCAGACTGATAATGAATAGGACGCCACATATACCGTGTGTAAGATTGTAGTTCAGAATGCTGCAATTGTTATTTTTAATGCCGTGGTCATCTTTAACACATAATCATTTTGCATGTTGATGTTTACACTGTCTGATTGCTCCACTTCTTGATTTCAGTAACCTCACCCGAAGACAACCAGACCGCAGAGTCTCCTTTCGAACATAGAATCATTGTGGAGGATACAACCACACAAAAGGCTGCACCAGAGTTTCGGGACACGAACCGGAACATCTAGGCCTCATCTATAAGCGCTACTTTGAATCTATTCCTTTCCATCGTTTGTCTCAGACAAGTTTAGGACTCTTTTCTAGGCTTCCTAGTTGTGTTCTGGTGTTCGGAAAGGAACTAAATGATGTTATTACCTGTAGCTGAACACAGAAGAGAGTTTGCACATTTTGTTAGCTGGTCCCAATGTGCTTTGCATGTAGATCTTCAACTAGTCTTTTCCAGTGTGTTCAGTTCTTGACAGTATTGATACTTAGGAGCACAATGTATTTTTGCTGGACTGCTCGGTATGTTATACTTTAGGAGCACAATTATATTCTCTATAGTATGCAAGGTTTTTATCATCCCGGTGGTTTAGAATTCTATTTTTTGAATCAGTTTGGATGATGATGAACGCCAACTATCGTGAGCCCCGGTTATTTTAAAATAAGGACATCCAGAATCATCAAAATCCTTTTGAAATTAACAGTTCTACAATGACTATATAAAAATGGGTGTTTGCTTATTATAGTGATTTTTTTTTTTAATCATTGCAACTTTCTTTCGCTGTATCCTTTTGAGATCAGTGCTCAAGTAGTTTTCAATCCACATATGAAGAGTCTGTTTTTTATATTGGGGGATACAGCATCATATACAAATAATCCAATAACCAGGAAATGGAGATACTCAGAAAGTAGCTGGGTCATTTAGCCCTGAAGCTGTTTTGTAAAGCAGCCTGCAGCATGTGTTATTTCGGAATGGACTGGATTTAGTTGGTGCATAAAACCAGAGGTTTATATACATGTGTTTCACATGTAGACTTGGGGGGGGGGGGCAACCGGTCCCCCTGTGCCCTGATGCTGGAAAAAAAACGTTGCCAAAGTGCCCTCTTAACTAGCAATGATGCTGCTTCTGGCTGCCCTTCACATGGAAAAACATGACTGATTGCTACCCAGGCTCCCCCCTTAATGTGAGATTGCATAATTATGTGCCGTTTAGAGCAAGAAAATGTGATGATGTCTTAATGAGTGTCCTTCCAGTGGAGGGAATGTGATGCAGTGTCCTATACCACGCCCTTACGATGGTCTAAGTGGCCCCTAGGGGCACCCTTCCAATAGGGAAAGGGTGCTGGTATGAAGTGATCTCTGGGCCCCCCCTGCACGATTAAGTGTCCCAAAGGGTGTCCTTTCCAGTAGAAATTCCCCTCCTGGGATGCCACAATAAAGTTTAAGTTATTAATTTCCAATGCCATTCTTGCTGGTAAATAATCCCACAGCTATAAAAACATACATATATTCCGACTATTTAAGTTTTGAATTTCAGCTACACCCCCTTTATAATGTTCTGATCAACAATGCTCTGGTCAAGAGGGACTATAGTACAGTCTGAGCTGTAAACCTGACCTCCTACTAGTGTGCGAGGTGTCTAATATGCAAGCTGTCTTCAAAGTCGCAATGACTGAGTTTCACCAATGATGTATTACTAATGCATGTACACCGCTTTTATATACTAACTGGTGTAACGGTACAAGCCATATCATGTATTTTAATGTAGATGCCTAGCTAAGCTGTCTAATGTAACTGTATAAGCAGGTATATTGCTTAGCTGATTGTATGATGACCAGCATCACTGCACTTTATTTAGGAATCAAGCAGATGTCCAAAAGTACTTCCCTAATGAAAATTATTTTAGGATAATTTAGTAAAATAACCCGTCTCCTGCTAGGGGGGTGCCCCCTTTATTTTTTTCCCTCCTCTTGAAACCTTTTCAGTCCACCAATGATGTGGTACATGACCCTAGTAGGGGGGACCAACAACAAAAAATACTGATAATCTGTGATAACCTGGCGGTATACTCCCAGGGTGTACCCCTGCCCCGTGCCCTGTGATAACCTGGCATCCTGCCCAGGGTGTACCCCTGCCCCGTGCCCTGTGATAACCTGGCATCCCGCCCAGGGTGTACCCCTGCCCCGTGCCCTGTGATAACCTGGCATCCTGCCCAGGGTGTACCCCTGCCCCGTGCCCTGT
>JAABNY020000136.1:15852796-15873671 GCA_015164015.2 Brevimyrus niger
TCTATTTTGTAAAGCTGCTTTGAGACAATGTACATTGTTAAAAGCGCTATATAAATAAAAATGACTTGACTTGACAACAATATCTGTTATTAAATGGACTGAGTTAACTGCTGCTATTTTTTGTGCATGTCTGTGGTTACGCTGTTAGTTGTATTTCAGTTTAAGTTGCGTCTAGAATCAGCTTATAGAATCTTGTAGCATGTCTGTAGCGGACAGAACTATAGACAGATAGACAACGTATTGTTTTTTTTTAAGCACTTAATAAGTCCAAAAACACGTGGACACCCGTTTGTCCAACATCTCTTTCTGAAATCAATGTTATTAACATGAAGGTGGTCCACTCGTCGTTGCCATAATAGCCTCTGTCCTTCTGGGGGGGTGGAGGGGGGGGGGGCTTTCCATCAGACGGTGGAACATTACTGGTGGGGGCACACACAGTGTAACCCGTCCTGCTGAAGTACGTCGCTTCGGATAAGGACATCAGATGAGTAATATGTAGCCTAAATTCATTTGCTGCCAGTCAGACTGGTGTTGATGTTGGACTTTTTGGAAAGACTGCATCCTATGATGGTGCCAACTGGACAGTCACCAACCTTCTCTGCAAAGCCACCCATTCTGCTATTATTATTATTATTTTTTTTTTTTTTCGGGAGAGATTGCGTGACTTAAATTTGCACAACAGTGGGTGTTGGTTAATTAGGCAGCTCCTCTAATCCACTGGGGTGTCCACATGTTTTTTGCCACATAATGTACCTTGATCTATTCAAAACATAGAAGCCATGGTTTCTTTGAATATCGTCACTGCAGTTCAGATTCCAGGAGCTATGCAGATCCAACTTGAGTCATGCATTATTAAGTTGAACTGGGGAATCTTGATCTTTATAGGAATAAACATCTTGTCGTACAATGATAAACATTACTAGCAAATGATTTGTCTGGAAACATCTACCCCACAATATCACGACTGCCATTTGTTCTTATCATCTTAGAACAATATTTTTTTGGGGGTGCTATAATTTATAATTATATTTTACTTGGCACCTCATTTTACAGAGAGAATAGAATTATAGGGCTGCTGAAAGGATTTTCTGCTTGAATCTGTCCTCCTGTACTGTATATAAAGTAATAAAGTACAAGTCAAAGGTCTATACACACATGGTAATACGTGCAGGATTGGAAACACGTTACTTTCGTCATTATTTCTTCAAAGTCGCTCATTTAAAGCAACTATAATTTGGTGTTTAAAAGGTCATAAAGAACACGTATCTGTCCTTAAGCCTGTCAGATTCCAGATGACAGATCTGTCAAGCTTCTCCCAGAGGTGAGGCTAATTCCTCGCTCTGTGGGAAAAGCTGACGGCGGCTGCAGCTGTAAGCCATAAACATCTGGGGATTTTTTTTCTTTTCTTCTGTTCCTACAGCTGATTAATGGCTGAACAGAAAAAAAGGTGAAACAACTGGAAAATCAGTCACCACAGAGATATGCAAACTCCTGCAAGTAGAGGCAGAAACACGTCGGGGAGAAAAGCTCAGTGACCAGTGACTAAATAAACCTTCTCATTTTTACATTTGCGTTTACATTAGTCTGCGGTGGCTTAGGCTGTGGAGGGAAGCACTCATCTGCAGACCCAAGGCAAAATAACAGGGGTGACATTCAGAGTTTTTTTTTTTGTACAGGTGACTCTTATCTCCGTGGAATGTTAAGTTTAGAGGAACATTTGGCCACATTCAGTCGTGTGACTTGTCTTCAATACCTGCACCTTTGGACTGTTTTAGCGAGTGACAGAGTTCATCGATGTGTGACTGTGTTGACAGTGTCTGAAAGCTGCTCTCCTCTATGGACAGAAACATCTCTGACATCCCATTCAGATCCCGTTCAGCCTTTTAGTATATCCCTCCTTTCAAAATAATATAACACTTCATATTTTCCATTTGTGTACGGCTATTACTTTAAGAGCGTAAGAAATGTACAAAACGAGAGGGGGCCATTCGGCCCATCAAGCTCGTTTGGGGAGAACTTAACTAATAGCTCAGAGTTGCTAAAATCTTATCTAGCTCTGAATCTGTCCTGTATAAAAACTGTCCTGTTTATAAAAATACGACGTAAATCTACAAGTTTGAAATCTCGAGGATCCTATAGGTGCGTTTTTTTGTGCACATGTCCATGTTTGGTGTCGTTGTGTAATTGTTTCAGTTAGCTGACAGTTTTAATGATACAGAGGCATATTACAGCCATCTCTGGAATCTGGAAACTGCTCGCCGATTAAGATCGATACCGTTGTGGTAAATCATGTTCAGACCTTCCTAGTTAACACGTGCTGTTATGTCGTGATGGATGAAGTCAAACTGACGCCCTTCTGAAAATAAATGTAAATCATTTTCAGTCTGAGCAAATGTGGATTCATCGCTGTCTTTTTCACTGGTGGGGGGGGGAAAAAATAACGCGATGGCTAAACAGAGATCCTCGTTTTGAGCCAATGAAACGGCTAGTCCGGGTAGGCATGGTGGTACAGCGGTCAGCACTGTCACCTCACGCCTCCGGGCCCTGGGTTCGAGTCTCCGGGGTTCTGTGTGTGGATTCTGCATGTTCTCCTTGTGCCGTCGTGGCGTTTAATCCTCTGGGTGTTGTGGCTTCTCCCCCTCAGTACAAAATCACACTGAGGCAGAACGGAGTTGCCAGATTAAGGATGTGTCCTGCAATGTGCTGCCACCCCCCCCCCCCCCCCCCCCCCCCCCGCCCCCCCCCGCCCCGCCCCCCCCCCCCCCCCCCCCCCCCCCCCCCCCCCCCATCCTGGGTTCCTCTCTGCTGGCTCCACACCCCCTCTGCTAATCCCAAGCAGTGTAAGTGTTTGCAGGAACTGGATGAAACGGCTAATGATCATGGGGCTGAGAGAATGTTCTGAGTATATGATTAGAATAGAATAAAAGACAGTAGATTTGCGTTGATAAATTGAAATATTTATCGTATCAGTTTTTTAAGTATGTGCATGTGTCTCCACATGTGACTGTCGGCCCGCAGATACGCATGATAGGGAGGAATGTAGATACGCCGCTCACCCTGTGGGCCTGATCGTACACATCGCTATTACGACAATGGTCACAAGTCTCTAAATCAGGGGTGGCCAATCTTATCCGCAAAGGGCCGGCGTGTACGCAGGTTTTTGGGATAACCCGTAGGTCAGCTGTTCAAACCCAGGTGTGAGGACTCTTCAGCCAATCAGTTCTCTGATTAGTAATCTAATTAGGGAGTTGCAGCGAAAACCCGCACACACACACACTGGCCCTTTGCGGATGAGATTGGCCTCCCCACCTTTAAATGCTAACTAGCACCCCATCAATGAAACGTTTACCTGGAGCCCTGCAAACCACAAACCTTTTGTTTGTTTATTATCTGTATAGCATTTCTGTGTAGAGTTTCTGGTACAGTTATAAATGTCAGTTTGACAAGAATCTGAAGGGGAATCAAATATTTTTATTTTCACTGCATGGAAACTATATGTAAAGTTTTGGTATCTTGAGTTGCATAACCTGCAGGCTGCTGCTTGTCATGGGGAATCAGGTTTGGCCTTCTGAGGGTTTATAGTTAGTTTGGATAACTGTGTCCTCAAGCTGACCCCTTAGAGTTACCTCAGCTATCCTGACCTCCCTCTTGTTCCAGCAAAGGTGCCTGATCGCCAGATTGTCTTATCTGTGGAGCCTCGGAGACTCGCGGGAGATGGCACGATACCACCGCTTCATAGTAAATGATCGCACGCATTTTAGTATCGCTGGAATGCTACGATTGACCGAAAATGGGCTTTATCATTATCTGAATGTGACAGTATGTGAAAAAAAAACCCATTTAAACTGGTCAGAAGTGCACCGTGCTCCGCATCAAGAGGCAGATCTCCAGGTCTTCCGTTTCCTGGCACCCATCAGATTTATACGATACATAAAATAGACAGTATAACCGACTTTTGCTATAAATTGAACTCTGCTAATATCTTTGGTTTGCTACAAAGTGTCAGCTTTTTGGCTATAGGGTTATTCTGGAATAGTTTATTTTATTGTGTGTGTGTTTTTTTTTTCTTTCGTAATGCAATTTATGTAACATTTTAATAGGGGTCTGTTGCACCTTCAAAAGGCACCTCCTTAAGTGCAGCAACTAACCGGTCCGAAGGGAGTAATCAAACGGAGATGGCGTTTGTGATGTGTATATATAGTCGCTATCTTTTAAGAACATCTCCAGTGCTCGTCTCCACATATTTGGGTTTGAATGCTCACTGATGCCAGGCTCAGATATATAGCTACTGTGGTGACACATTTCTACTGACAGATTTACACCGTAACTGGAAACTCAGGGTTTGAAAAATTGTACTTTGTGTTTGAAGAAGGACCGGAGAGAGTGCAGTCGCTGTCTACTGACTTGCACAAACAGATCCCTGTTACATAAGTACTCATCTGGGTTTACTTTAATGACACATTATTGTGGAAAATAAAGAGCTAAAATTTGTGTGGACTGCTTGAGATTATTTATATTAAAAGTCACGTTATGACAAATACCTCTACATACATTAGATTTAACAGAGACGTGTAGGTTGCATTACGATTCAATCAAATTATTTTCACTTCCACACAGACGCATGCATTGACACGTCATTTGTGAAACCTTAGTTAAGTTATAGGTACAATTGTTCATAATTATATGTCGTTAGTAAAATAATTACTTTTAGAAAATATGCTTTGTTAAATCACTAATGTAAATCATTAAAAGATATTGAAACGAATCAGTAACATTTTAATGGTTTTGCAAAGCATAAGCGACATTGCAGGAAATGTTTTGGGTTGCATGAAATGGTGAAAATGGTGATCTCTGGAAGTGAGTGTGACCTCAGGTCAAGGCTCAAATTAATATTACATGGGGCTGATAAAACATAAAGTTTATTTCTCTTAGGCAGCCAGTGTCAGAATTTGCCCTGTGGCTTCTTCAGCTTCTGTAAGGCAGACCAGTGGTCCCACCAGTCGATCGTGATCTTGAAGACATTCATAGGAAAAGTGCCTCCCGGCCCTTTAGCAAAGTAGTCCATTGACATTTGGTAGCTCCCCAGATTAATTACTTTGTAAAACTGGCTCCCGCTGTAAAAAAAAAAAAGGCTGGAGGCCATTGGCGTAAGCTACTTTAAGTAATGATTAGGCACTTTGTAGGTGAATGTGAAGACTTCTTGTGGTCTGCAGTGATTTTTACTTGTGCATTATTGTAGTACCCCATTGTTCTCCATTTCTCATTAAAGTTATACATTAAGCTAAAATCGCGGGTGTTTAAAGTGTAGCTGGCGATTGAGCTGCTTCCAGTGCAGGGCCACACTGCGAGCCAAGTAAACGCACTGCATGCAGGTGGGAGGGATCCAGTGCTGTCCGTGCGCCGCACGACTGGCCGCAGCCCACCTCCGCGTACTCCACTGAAAGGATCGATGTGTCGCATTCCTCGCAGCTTCATCTGCACCGCCGATCAAGATGCAGCCCCTCACCCTGCACCTCGGATGGCCCCACCCACCCGCAAGGTATCTCGCAAACACCTGAAACTCTTCAAAGCAAAACACCCGCGCGTGTTCCTGCTCTCGAACGCTAAAGACACCGGAACTTCAGCTAGATAAGAAGTGGTGGTGAATGATGTCTGCAGCCTGGTCTCACGGGAAACCAGATTTGCAGGAACTTGCTCTTTGCGGGCCCCTGGCCCACCCACGCACGCACACCCACCCAGGCGCGCACACATTCAAATCTCCCCCGTGACCACAGACAGTTACTCAACTCACTGTCGTATCCGCACCATTTTTTGTGCGTTTCCATTCATTTTCACTATCCTCTGTGCAAACGAGCCTCGCATGTCGTAATCACTGACACCAAATCGCAAATACTACCACGCAAAGGCAGAACTGCATATTTTATTAAAAACTGAGTAATGACCAAAATCTGTTTTTTAGGCTCTTATTTATCTTGCACCAAAATATCTTAGTTTGACTGTGAAAATGGAAGAAAATGGAGTGTAAAAAGTACAGTATTTACAAAGGCCACACTAAAACGGGGCCCAAACACCCTTTTTCTCCGTTTCAGTTTCAGGGTATTATGTCTATTTCCTTTGTAGGGCATAAGGTCTGTCATCGGGACAGTACCATGCTCCCTTGGACATGCATGTGTGTGTGGGGGGGGGGCTGCCTGGGGGTTGCATGAACTATTAAAGTGAACTTGACCTTTAAAGGTACTGAGTTGCCCCCCTTTTTAACCTTTCAGCATCAGCCCCATCAGGAAGTCTCTGCTCAGCCCTGTCTCCTGCAGCAACTGCAGTGTAGCGATTCTCAAAACATGGGTCGTGACCCAAATTTGGATTGCGGTAATGTAAGCATTTTGAAACCATCGGGCTCCCTTCTTGATCCACAATTAAATTTCCCAGCCCCAATCCTGGAATCAACCTAAATAAATGGGTCTTGGGTCTCCTTAATGCAAAACTAGTGAACACTCAACCAACCCAAGAAGCCAAGCCACAGAAGCTTAATTTAAAAATCACTGGAACACCAAATCATATTTGTGTGAGAGGCATTTATTGTCTTAAATTGCAGAGTGCACTCCACGCTTCATAACAATTGATCCTTTATTGTCCCTGTGGGGAAATTCTTCTTACACCTCTGTCAACTTGCTCTTTGTAGAGAAAGCTGTCTGTGAAGGGCAGCCACCTGTTGGGGCCCCCGGGGAGCTGGGGATTAAGGGCTTGGCTCAGGAACCTGCGGACATGCTGAGGCTGGGTTTGCACCAGCAACCTCCTGATTACAGGCACACAGGCTTAGCCCACTGAGCCACACGCTGCCCCCATAGAGTTAATTTAAACCTCTACTTGATATTGGGTCGTGACTGAGCTGGTATGGTAACAATTGTGTTGTGGTGCCTCTCCCCTGCCGTGGTCAATAGTGTCTGTATTGAATCCTTGTGTATACACACATATTCTTATATTTTAAGGGAGATTTCATTCTGCAAAGCCCTGTAGTGCAAACTTTGTTTTGTCCTGTTTAATTGAGTCGCACCCACTTTTGCAAAGCACCCAGCATGACTAATGTGCCAGCACAGTGGCTCAGTGGCCTGTGGGTAGGACTGTGTCTTCATACTTTCATTGTGATCAGTTTGATTCCTGGTTCATCCCTTTGCTTGTGAAATTCGCACCTTTGCCAAGAACTCCCGTCTCTTCCCCCACTCGAAAAATGCATGCAGATTAGCTGGATTGCCTTTCGTAAACTACTCTTAGTGAGCAATTGTGCGTGCAGCCTCGACTAACCCCAAATAAGAAGGTACCTACCTTCTGCCCTTTGGTCCCTAAAATACGCCTAAGGTGTGACGCAATACTGCATTGGATGTGTAGGTCTTAATGACTGTACACCCTCTTAAAACGGTGGTCATCTGAACAGCCCTTCCCCTTTTTCGGAACGATGCCAATTATTATGTATTTCCCCGAGAAATGATCTTGTAATTATGAAAAATTCTCCCGTTTTCCTGGGTTTCTCTCGTATTTATTACGATACCGCCGCGGTCTGCGTTATATTTTAGTTTAGTGCCGCTTGATACCATATAAGCTGTACCTTAACTTTTCTAATAATTACGAAGTCTTGTCATTACGAGACAAGTCACAATTACGGCATAAGGTATCTATTTTTTCGTTTGTCAATGCAACGCGCTGCCGTTGTGCGCGTGTGTGCGCGAGTGGATTATATTTATATTACTTTGTGGGCACCAAATGTCGCCCACGATGTGATAAAAACCTGTTATATTGACGTTGTGGGGACCGTTTTTTAGCTCCCACAAAGATCTGGGAATACAATCAAAAAAACTAAAAACGTCAAAAGTCTTATATTTTGTTTGGTTACTTATTGTTACTTATGGTTGGAACTGGGCAGGGGTTAAGGTTTCCTCATAGAAATGAATGGAGAGTCCCCACAAAGAAATAATTACAAACTGCGAGGAATAACTCAGGATCTATCATGCCATTAGTGGGCACACGTCATATACTGGAAATCAGGCACCCATTTATAACCAGCAGCTCAATTTCTTATGAATTCTTACACTATATACTGTAAGTGTTATTATATCATAGTTTTAGAAAATGAATCTTTTATCTATCAAAATGGGAATGTGAAATACAAATTAGAAACAAAATGCACATTCCCAATGAAGAAAAGAGAACATTTTGAACATTTACACTCCATACTCCACCTTAAAAAAACGTTAAAGCAGGTGAAGGAGGGACTTACATCCTCTGTCACTCCCCGTCGGCCAAATAAGGCTGGAGGCGTGAACTTCCAGAGAAATGTTTAACATTCATTAAGATTCACATTTGGCAGTTTACTCTGTCACACTCAGTGGAGCTGCAAAGGCTGTTCTGGTCCCGGCATTGAAGGTGACAGCAAAGAGACATGGCTGTCCATGAGACCAGCATGCGGCTGAAGCTGCCCATCGTCTGCGTCATCCTGGAGGTGATCCTCATCATCCTGTTCGCCGTGCTGGTCAGCTACGATGAGGACACGGACTCCAAGAAGTGGCACAAAAAGCTGAACGCAAGCAAAACCACCAACTATGAAAACGACTTCTATTACCGTTACCCAAGTGAGTAAGTTAGTGCCCTGGCCGGGATCCGGGACAGCAGCTCCTAATCCTGGCCCTGGGAACCACCTGGGTGTGGGTTTCAGACCAAAACTTCAAAAGTAATCTTGTGTTGCTAAATGGATACTGAATATGTTTTTAAATATTAATCAGTAACTTAAGAATAATTCATAACTATTCTGAAGGCTAAGTAATAACCAATTCAGTCACTATTATCACGCAAGATGAACACAAAAAGAATATAAAAAGCACGTTTTTGCGTTATCTTTACGAATGCGCTACTAAAATGAGTGAACAATTGTCAAAGTTGTAGATTATGTGAAAATATCTAAAGAGTTCAGTCAGTAGCCATGTCAAGTTCATTTAGTAGGACGGATGTAAGAAAAGAGAAGCGTGTCCACAGGTGTTGGAGAAGGATCCGCTTAGGAGGAGAAAGTGGTGGATCAGGTTTGCCCAGAAAGGTGTGAGGTGATGCGTGGTTTAAAGGTATGAAATGATGAAAATCGTTTGAACTGCTCCTTTCTAAGTGGCCCGTAAATGCAGTGAAGGTTTAAAGTCTTTGATTTCACTGTGCTTTTGGTATAATTGTAATCGGTAAGTTGCATATCGCTTACGTTACCCGTCCTTCCATCCTGTTGCATGAGATTACTCTGAATGTCCCAAAAAGCAAGCCAGCGTTGGGTTTTCTCAGTCAGCCCATTCGGACAGCACTCCAACCAGCGGAACTACTAAGATCCCAAGGTTGTGCCATGTGTGTTATGGAGTGGCGCTGCTACTGTATAGGCTGGTATGCTCAGCTTTCGCAACAGCGATTCTGAAACACACCCCTTAGTTACGGCATCTAAATAGCTACGCTTCTGTTCATCAGGTTGTGAAGCTTTGCCTATGGTGTATGACATATGTTTATGGAGAGCGCTGACCATTACAGGACTTTGTATACCAACAACACCACAGCATAGCATAGCCGAGTGATAGGTACCTATTTTGGTGAAATAATTATATAGCACAATCTGCCTTTATTAACATTAATCCGTGTAATATGCGGGCGGCTTCAGCAGTTCTACAGTCCTACTGTAATTCAGTGATGAGCAAAGCCCTCAATGTTACTGCATTAGACATTAAGAACATTTTTTTGCTCACTTTACTTTCAAAATTGTATCGCTTATACTTTGGATTCTTACTGGTTGGAACAAAATTAATCGTTTGATGGTCCCTTCAATTAAAAACCTCAATGCATGCAATGCCAGTTAAGGGTCCGAAGTGACATGATTGATCCGGTAGGTCTTTTCTGTCTGTCGTATAATTCACTGCTAGATGACCTCAGTTATATCATAATGAGGCAGGAAAATGAGCAGGAATCATTCTCAGGCGATTGTGGACGTTGCGAGAATACATGAATTTTCAGTGTCTGCTGTTGAAAACGGAGCAAAATCTGTAACCTCTCAGAATGTGACAACTCCCCAACAGTTCCCTTTTACAGTAAAAATGCATTAAGTATACGACTGGATTCTGTTTCTGGACACAGTGGAATTCCACCTTAACTGTCATTCCACGTTCACAGGGGGCAGGGCGGACAGATAGCAGGTGTGTCTGAAATGCGGCGTGTTGGAAGTTCAGCTGTAACTTGCTCTCCCTCCGTTCGCTGTACTGCGTGCTGGCGTGGAGAGAGATTCCCATGCGGGCCTTCGCCCAGGTTCATGCCGGTTTTCGGGGTGGATGAGGGGCCTGAATGTACAGCCATGTGAATTCCCTGCTTGGCAGATAAAGAGCCTGGGATGTACTCGGCGTTACGGTCCAGGGATGAGAAAAGGGGCAGTGGGGGGAGCGAGTGGGGGACAGTCTAGATTACGCTGATACAAGAAAGAATGCTGGCCAATCCTAAGAAAATACATGCGAGTGTGATAGTGTATTCCTCAAGAATCCCCCATAACATGCCATGATTTTCATTCAGGCAAGACATAGCCAAGCAGGAGATTTGCTGGCATCCCGTAAGCACATCGTTGTACTGTGTGGGCCTGTCATTTGGAGTTCATAAATGTGGGCCGAAGAAACCAGACTATCTGGGACAGCGCCGTTGAAGCATGTCTGGCACAATCGGTGCCTGCTGTGCCAATGGGCCGCAGGCCAGGCAACAATACTGGGAATAATCGTTTACCATCAGGAGGCCATAAGTGCACCTAATTGGAGAACTGGAAAATTAACAGATTGAGAAAATCAACAGAAACGGATGCTCGTTATGTATTTAGATGGCTCCCAAGCTTACTAGAGTACAGACCAGTGGATTTGAAGCTTAAAACTAAATAAAAACACTGCCGTCAAATAAAGTAACCATTTTTGTTATTGAATAATGTCCTGGTCGTCCCCCAGTCTTGCGCTCCATGCTTAGAGGTGTGCTAATATGGAAAATTTGACCGAGACCAATTACCAGTAACCAGCTACGCTCTGAGACACTTTCTGAGCAGGGCATGGGGGCTCCTGGAGAAACTTGCTGGTGCCGATGAGTGTTACACAGTTATTTTTTTTATTCTGTGGATAAGGAAAGATTGATCTGTGAGTCACACACATACGCACAAACAACCTTGACCAAAATAGCAAAATAGACACTCAGAGGATAGATGGATGGATGTAGTATAATGTTAATGGAAGAGTACCAAATATAGTGATGTGCCAATCCTGTTTCTGGTATTGCCAGTCGATATATTAAGAATATGGTATGTACTACACAAGTGTAAATCGATATAAGATACATTTTCATATGTGTGTGTGTGTGTGTCTATGTGTGTGTGTGTGTCTGTGTGTGTCTATGTGTGTTTGTGTCTGTGTGTGTGTGTGTGTGTGTGTGTGTGTGTGTGTATGTGTGTGTGTGTGTGTGTGTATGTGTTTGTGTCTATGTGTGTTTGTGTGTCTATGTGTGTGTTTGTGTCTGTGTGTGTGTGTCTATGTGTGTGTGTGTGTCTGTGTGTGTGTGTGTATGTGTGTGTGTGTCTGTGTGTCTATGTGTGTCTATGTGTGTGTCTATGTGTGTCTATGTGTGTGTGTCTATGTGTGTGTGTGTGTGTGTCTCTGTGTGTGTGTGTGTCTGTGTGTGTGTGTGTGTGTGTGTCTTCAGGCTTCCAGGACGTTCACGTGATGATCTTCATCGGCTTCGGCTTCCTCATGACCTTCCTGCAGCGCTACGGCTTCAGCAGCGTGGGCTTCAACTTCCTGATCGCCGCCTTCTCCCTGCAGTGGGCCACCCTCATGCAGGGCCTCCTGCACGGGCTGCACCACGGCAAGATTGCCATCGGGGTGGAGAGGTGCGAACCGTGTCGCCGCGCCTTCAACACGCGTGTGCTGTGCGCTTGAGGGACATAATGACGAATTTGAAAGTGACACACGTGAATAATGAGATTCAGTACTGTGCAAAAATTTTAGGCCGACAAAGACATTTTTGCTTAAACTGGTTTGGGTACTAACTGTATATGGACGCTGCCCGGGTTGCGATGGCCCATGTTCTTCAGCTTTATCAAGGGTAAATGTTTTTTTCACTTTCAGTACATTATTCAAAAAATTATATGAGATATTCAACGCTTCATCATAAAACAGGCTTTGCGCTAATGACTGTAGGCTAATAATCCCATCATAACCTGGGCAGAGCCTGTATATGTTCAGAAAGAAAAACACATTTTAACATTATGATAAATACAAAGAAATGGTAATGAAATAAAAGAAGACTTGCAGCCAGATTTGGTTACTAATGATCAGTCCGCTGAGACCCCTGCCTTCGATTGGTACCCAATCTACAAACCTGACCCCCCAATGGCCCCTCCTACATGTGGTGGGCCCACAGAAGGGTTTGGGCTATGCCCAGCTGGGCCCCATGGGTAGCGGCCTGGCCACCAGGTGGGGCCCTGGTCTCTCGAGTCTGCATCGGGGTCACATCTCCCTCTATTGTACTCGTCATGGGGGTCTGTGTGGATCACACTTAGTCTGGCCACTAACCAAGGGCCAGTTTCCCTTGTGAGACCATACCAGGGGCAACTACCGCCGACAGCATAGCTCCTAGGATCACACAACCTCTCTGGTGGGGAAGGAGCCTGAGCTGGTGCAGGAGGTAGAGAGATACCGACTAGATATAGTCAGGCTCACTTCAGCGTACCGCAAGGGCTATGGAACCAAACTCTTGGAGAGGGACTGGACTCCGGACTTGCCCATTGTGAGAGGTGCCAGGCAGGTGTGAGTCTACTTATAGCCCCCCCCGGTTCATCAGTGGTTTGTGGAGTTTACCTTGGTGAACGAGATGCCTTCCGTATGTTCAGGAATGGGCTCTGACTCTTGTTTGTGTGTATGCACCGAACACCAGTTCAGAGTATCCGGCCTTCCTGGAGACCTCGGATGGAGTGCTGGAAGGTCTGAACCCAAGTGGGGCTCTATTAGATTTCTGTGCTAACCACAGCTTGTCCGTAATGAACATCACCTTTGAAGATGAGGGTACCAGAGTGCCCCGGGTCGCAGTTTGGTGATCGATGTTATAATCGTATCATCGGATCTGCGTCTGCATGTTTTGGGCACTCGGGTAAAGAGGGCAGCTGAGCTGTCAACTGATTACCAGCTGGTGGTGAACTGGATCTGATGGTGGAGGAAGACGCTGGATAGACCTGGTAGACATAAACCCATAGTGAGGGAATGCTGGGTATTTGGCGGAAGCCCCACCTCCAGCAGAACTTCTCCTGCATTCCATAGGAGTCAGGGGACGTTGAGCCTGAATGGGCAAAGTTCCAGGACTCTATTGTAGAAGCAGTTGGGGCGGAGCTGTGGTCATAAGGTTGTTGGTGCAGGGGCAATCACTGAACCCGGTGGTAGGCACCAGCAGAAAAGAGAGCTGTCAGGGTGAAGTAGGCGGCCTTCCGAGCTTAGTTAGCTTGTGGGACTCCTGGAACAGGACAGATACTGGCAGGCCAAATTGAATGTAGCTTTGGCAGTTAAGGCAGCAAAAACTTGTGGAAGGTGTGGAAGGAGTTTGGTGATGCCGTGGAGATGGACTTTCGGTCAGCCTCGAAAAGGTTCGGGCAAACCGTCAGGTGACTCTGGAGAGGGAACCAAGGCTTCACCCATGCCATTTATAGCAGGGATAGAGAACTATTGCCCCCAAATGGGGATATAGTCAGACAGTGGAAGGAGTATTTCAAGGACCTCCTAAATTCCACCGATATGCCTTCCATGGAGGAACTAATGCTGGAAGACTTAGAGGAAGACTTACCCATCATAAGGCCTGAAGTCACCAAAAGTGGTCAAAAAACGCTAAGATGGTAAGGCTCCCAGGGTGGATGAGATTTGCCCCGACTTCTTGGGCTGTCTTGGCTGACACGCCTCTTCAATATTGAGTAGATGTTCAGGGCAATACCTTTGTATTGGCAGACTGGGGTGGCGGTCAAAGCTTTAAAAAAGGGACCAAAGGATGTGTTCCCACTTCAGGGGCATCACACTCCTCAGCCTCCCTGGGATAGTCTATACCAGGTGCCTGAGAGGAGGGTCTGTCTGTTGGTTGAACCTCAGATCCAGGAGGAGCAATGCGGATTCCGTCCAGGCCGCGGAACGCTCAACCAGCTTCTCCCCCTCACAAGGATACTGGCGGGTTCATGGGAGTGTGTCTCCAACCAGTCTGCATGTGTTTTGTGGACTTGGAAAAGGCTTACAGTTGTGTCCCTTGGGGGGTCCTTTGGGGGGTGCTTCAGGAGTATGTGGTGCCCGTATTAATGGAGTGAGAGTTTGGTTTGCATCAGCAGTAACAACTCAGACTTGATTGTAGTGGGTATTCATCGATTTTGTTCAAAACCATCATGGACAGAATATAGTCATAGCCAAGGGGGGGCAGGGGAGATCCTTGGATTGCTTCCTTGCTCTTTGCAGATTATGTGGTCCTGTTGGCCACCTTCAGGTTTTGCAGATTATGTGGCCCTGTTGATGTCATCAGGCTGTCACCTGTAGCATGTACTGGACCAGTTTGCAGCTCGGTATGAGGTTGCTGGGATGAGGATCAGCACTCTCCAAATCTGTAGCCATGGTTCTTGGCTCTCCTGGTGGTGGATGAGTTGGAGGAGTTAAAGTATCCCGGGGTCTTGTTCGTGAGTGAGGGAAGAAAGGGAGGGGAGATCGACAGGCGGATTAGTGCAGCGTCAGCTGTCAGGCAAAGCTTTCGATTTACCAGTCGATCTACATTCCTACCCTCGCCTATAGTCACGAGCTTTGGGTAGCGGCCAAAAGAGTGAGATTATGGATACAAGCAGTAGAAATGAGTTTCTTTCACACTTTGAGAGATTATATTTCTCAGCCAGGGAACGCCTTGGGATTCCCCCGGGGGAGCTGAAGGAGGTGGCTGGGCAGAGGAAGGTCTGGGCCCCCCTGTTTACAATGCTGCCCTGCATCCTGCCCCCTTGATAAGCAGCAGAAAATGGATGGATGGCTTTATGGATGGACAGATGGACAAATATTGTATGGATGGAAAATAAAAAATATCAGAATTTCTTGTGAATTTCCTGGAATTCCTGTTATGCTATTGTACGGCAAGAAGATTACAACTTTGGGTCGCGTAACTTTTCAGGAAATGTATTTAATGAATTTCACCAGTAGCTCATTAATTAATTAACTGAATGCATGAATTAACTTTGTGAGGTATCGATTGTCCAAACAAGGTGTACAAATGGGTTTAACAAATACATGGATATATTGCACGGTAACTGCAGGTACAGGGGTGACTATACAATTTAAATATGAGCTGCCTAGCCTTTTGCATAGTGAAGTGTGAAGTGATAAAGGAGTACCCTTGCATTTTGGCTGGGAGAATTAACAAATGATCAATGTGACTGTATTAGATATTACACACATGTGCTCTTTATCAGACTGGTGGCCAGGTCTGCATGTATTTCTCTGCCAGCAGGCCTGCTGCTACTGATCAGCCTCTCAGGAAATATATGCCTTAGAAGCTATTTTCATGTTGCACCTATACTGGAAGGTCTTGGATAAACATTGTAGACGTGACGCAGTGTCGATATTTTGAATGTTGCCGGGAAGCCTTCTCCTGCAGTCGATCAGACACTTTAAGTCAAGGTGACATGCTGTGTTTTTTTCTTCTTCTTCCTTGCAGCATGATCAACGCAGACTTCTGCACCGGTTCTGTCTTGATCTCCTTCGGAGCCGTGCTAGGGAAGACCAGTCCGGTGCAGCTGCTTATAATGGCTGTGTTCGAAGTAACACTCTTTGCCATTAATGAATTCATTATCCTCTCTGTCCTGGAGGTGAGTGGATCCGCAAACTCGCTCCTTGCATTTCTTTTCCGCCGAATGTCTAGACCTTCCAAAGATGCCAATACACATTCGTTCTTCATTCCATGCGTGCTATCTTTCACCTGACTGATATTTATAAGTATTGGAATACTGATAAGCATTCAAAATGGATAAACAGTTGTGTACACATTGATCTCCTCGCTAGGCAAAAGACGCTGGAGGATCTATGACCATCCACACATTCGGCGCCTACTTTGGGCTGGTTGTCGCCCGGGTACTCTATCGCCCCCAGCTGCACAGGAGCAAGCACAAAAATGGCTCGGTTTACCATTCAGATCTTTTTGCCATGATCGGTGAGCTGCATTCTTCAATTCAGACTAATCGCTGTCACTTAACGGGCCATATTTTTTTTCGTATCCATTTCAATCTCTGAATAATCTCTGGATGCAAATGCATGGCTCTGTAAATGTGGAGGTCATGGGTCAGTAACCGGTAAGCGGTGTTTGACTCCGCGCAGGAACAATCTACCTCTGGATGTTCTGGCCCAGCTTTAATTCGGCCGTCACGGAGCACGGCGACGATCAACACCGTACCGCGATGAACACCTACTACTCCCTGGCCTCCTGCACACTGGCTACCTTCGGCATCTCCGCACTGGTCAACAATGAAGGCAAGCTGGACATGGTGAGGAGCGATGGCATAGGGTTCAGGAATAAAAACAGCATTATCGATTATCAATGTCTCAGCTATTACTGGGAAATGTCATTGTCGATTATCAATGTCTCAGCTATTTCTGGGAAATGTTGTGCTTTTTGGTGTATATATCTGAGCCTTTAGAGGAAAATGGCCCCACAAACATAATGTGATTCTGAAAAATGGCTTAGTCAAGTCTTTATATTAATTAAAACTAATTTTTACAATTTATGCATAGGATCCGGGTTGGGAAGGTTACTTTTGAAATGTAATAGGGTACAGATCGAATAAATGTTTATAACTGGGCAAGAATGCTGAAAAGTCCAAATGGCTTTTCTGATCTGCATCGTCTGGAAATACGCCAAAAAAAAAAGTTATGTGGTACCCTAGGAGGAGCTTAAAGCTCTCCCCATCTTTGATGTCATAAGCAGGAGGGGGGCGGATCCTTTGTTCTGATTGGTCAAGGGTTATGGCCCATGGTATCGTACATGCTTATGGCACTGATTTTATTACGTTTAATGGCAGCCATTATCTCCCCAAACCATACGTCCCCCTATCGGCAACACGTGGCATAAGCATGTACGATTAAGCAAATAAATCATCATCCAAAATTCATGCTTATTTGCCAAAGGGACCGTGCATGTTTGTCAGAAACAGCAGTGATTATTGTTTAGCGTATACTTTTTCACTTCCCTAGATGCTCGTCAGAAACAGCATGCATATCTGTGACAGCATTTCCATGTGGTCAAATGAACATAAAAAAATAATCACCATGCTGATTGTCACCATTACCATAAACACTGTTGTAAATGTTCACTCTGAAATGAACCGCCGCCTCCCCTGCCAGGTTCACATCCAGAATGCAGCACTCGCGGGGGGCGTGGCCGTGGGCACCGCCGGCGAGATGATGCTGACGCCCTTCGGCTCTATGATTGTGGGCTTCCTGGCTGGAACCATTTCCACCCTGGGCTTCAAGTTTTTGACGGTAAACAGGAAGCCCGAACTTTTAAATACATGTACGTGGCTTCAGGAGCGTGCAGACAAATCTAGTCCTATGTCTTCAGGTGGAGTGACATCTGTAGCTTCACATATATCAGTCTGGGATTTTATGTATTCAGTCGAAGCAGCTCCTTACTCTGCCGGATTTATATCTCGGGGTCCAGCTATTTCTGCCGCTGCGCTTATGCTGTTTGGCCGAAGTAAAGCCATTCCTACAGTCAGCAGACCTTTTTATCGTGGACTCGAGTGGCTGTTTTACGCTTCTCACATCTCGTTCAGCCCATATTGGAGGAGAAGCTGCGCATTCAGGACACCTGCGGAGTTCACAATCTCCACGGCATGCCGGGCATCCTGGGGGCCATCGTGGGGGCGATCACTGCCTCTGCGGCGTCTTTTGACGTCTACGGCGAAGGGTAAGAGTGCAGACTTCCTAGGCACCTCGTTGTCTCATCTGACCGCATTCTTTCGCACTGCACATTACCATGTAACATACCCCAGTGAGTGTAGACCGCAGATAATGAATGGAAATGTACTGTTCGGAACGCACCAATGCCGACTTCCGGACTGTTGGTTTGTGGGAGTCGCAGCTCACTTGACGGTATGTCGTTTCCATAGGATGGCGGACGTGTTCCCTAAAATCGCAACAGGTGAATTCACAGCCTCTGGGCAAGGTGTGCGACAGGCCATCTCCCTGGGAGTCACGCTGGGCTTCGCAGGCGTGGGAGGCGTCATTGTGGGTAAGTCGGAGAGTGGTGCAGGCGTGCGCACACTTCCAGTCAGATCCGCATTCATTTGAACCTGTTCTAATCAGCTCAGCCATAATAAGTTGCAGTTTTTGAGTTTTACTGACGTGTTCTGGGGAATTTCGGTGAAACTCATGCTACAGTTTTAGGGTAAGCCGTTAAGGGAGGGGACAGACAGAAGTACAATACAAGACAAGACAGTTCAGGGCCAAACAGTGCAATATCGGGATGAGTAGCAAAAAAGTGCAGGAATGCATGGCTTTGTTGTAACATTATACCTAATGTTTAGAAGTGGTGGTCATGTACAATAACACAGCAAGTTGTATGTGTATGTTAAGGAAACATAAAGTAGGGAGAGAGCAAGTTACTGTATAGTGTGTGACCATGCAATTTATGTCATATATACAGTCCTTTAACCTTGAACATACGTGATTATGTCTGTATATCATGATGAAGAAGCATACTTTGCCCATAGGTTTCATTCTGAAGTTGCCCTGTTTTGGGTCTCCTCCAGACACCATATGCTTTGAAGACAACATCTACTGGGAGGTATTTTTTATTCCATGTGTTTCCTGTGGCTAGAATAATATCTTAACGTAAAACGTTATTTTTGGCCTAGATGACATCATTTACTCAAACGGAAAAAAAAAAAACATGGGTCATCGATACTCTAAACCAAAGTGTTGATCACCTTACGTCAATATCTAGATGCAAGAGAAAACCACTAATTCAATCGACTGCTTAAAAGCTTTAATAATTGTTTGAAGCTTGAAGAAGCAAAATTGTTTGAAGCTTTATGAGCTGATCTGCAATACAGAATTAGTCCACTTGGTGGCAGGTTTACAAAGGCCACCAAAATCATTTAGGAGAGAAATATATATATACATTGAATTATTATTATCTTTAATCCATAGAACCATTTGTTAAACTTATTAATGTTGTTGTTGTTGTTTTGTTGTTGTTGTCGTTTACACAAGGGGAATTTTTATGTATTATTATACGACGCTAACAAAACTTATCAATTGTAATTTTAGGAGTGGAAGTTGAGTTTTGTGGTTTTTTTACCTTCTCTGTTGCCCAGGTGCCAGGAGATGAGGAATCCCACCAGGAACTGGCTCCGGTGCAGTCAGAAGAGGGCGCCAGTCCACTCAATGGCTGAGCGTCAAAACTGGTCACTCCTAGTTCACCCATCTTATTCTTTGCCAAAACGTTTACAGCAGCTCAGATCTGGTCTTCCCCTGCTAAGATCCTCTGTCAATGGGCCTACTACTGAACTGCGGGAATTTCCTGTGTGCATGTCTATGTATGTCTGTACATAGTTTTTATAAATCATGCGAGATTTAGTTTTTTATGTGGAATTGTTTGTACGGCCTGTTTTTGCCATTGTTTGGTAACAAACCTGTTAGATTAGACCAGATTTAACACTGATGTTTTTGTGGTGCTGGAGATGTAATAGCGTTTGCATTTATTTACGTTTTACATAATCAAATATACATATTTCTCTACATCCTTCATATAAATACACATATATAATACTGATTATACTACCAATATGTTCCTAAAAATAAATAAATATCAAGGATAAGAAACAATACTTTTATTATAAAATATAACCACCAGATGGCGTCTCAGAGTTGAAAATGTATCTCAATGTCAAGGTGCTCCTTTTTAAACAGTGGCTTTTTGGTGACGTTCCTCCTTGCTACTTATACTGTCCTGCATAGAGGTTGTTTTTTTTTCTTCTTTTTCTTAATATGATAATATGCCAAAAGTGTTTGGCAGTCATGGAGATAGGCTTAATAAAAATATTTTCCTTCTGGAACTTTAAATACATTGTGAATTTGTAATATTTTACTCACCTGTTGTGGATAAATAATTAAAATGATCGAAGTTTGTTTTATATGCATGCTATTTAGAAACACAAATTTACATGTTCCGCTTTGTCTAGGTTAATTCAACTTAATCATTATGCAGTTTTTATCTAATACTAGTAGCCTGATAAAATATGAAATGTTACGTATGTACTAAAACAAGTGGAGGAGAAATGTACTGGTACCGCTTTTGACAAGCTCACAAATTTTGCATAATTTTCATATATGGCTGCATATTACGCAAATTAATTTTGTCTACTTACTCAAACTGCAAATATCCACAGTTTGCCTGACATGCATATCCAATCATTTCGGAATCATAAATAAGGGATTTCATATAAAGGGATTTAAATACTTTTTTTTATTATTATTCTCAGACATGGATATGATCAAAGTAAATCTAAGAAACATATGTTGACTCTTTGTGATATTTCTTTTTCTATCCGCACAGTCAGACTGAACATTTTACAGTCACACGCGATTAAATTTGTCACAGGAGATAAGTATCAAATAAAGAATCCTCCCGTCTTATTCATAAAATCAAAGAAGAGGGCCGAGTCTGCACCCTGGGGGGGGGGGGGGGGGGGGGGGGAGGTAGGGCCAGGCAGGGAATGAAAATACACAAACACAAGGAGAACATTCATATTTTAATGAACACCTGCACACAACATCCTTACAAGGACAAATAC
>JAABNY020000136.1:15876928-15887918 GCA_015164015.2 Brevimyrus niger
CCCCCCAGCCAGGCCAATCTTTTTGTTTTAGGACGTACGCACAGTGAGTACTTACTTCCTGCGATGGCACAATTAAAACAAGAGGTTCCCACACAATCCACTTTTGTCTTTCAGAAAAAGTGAAAGCAACGAGGAGCAGGGCCAACACTGAATGTTAATTAAGAGGTGGAGGAAGTGGGAACGGCGTATGAAATATATGTGACCTGGGGAAAAATACGGTACTAATTTCTGCTTGCGCTCCGCCCCCCGAGACACCGCGCACGTAATATTCCTGCTTTCCGTCTGAATTTCGGGTGGAATTCAAACTTTAGAATATTTATACATGAACCTGCAATTCAATTAATTTGACATTGTGACATTTTGAAAGGAGTAAAGAAGGAAAGACCACAAAAACAATCCACGTTTTATTCGATGTTAATACACAAATATTCCAATAGGTGGTGCTGTATAATCTAAAGCAGCCTAAAACAACGCCAGTTCGTTCATTGATACCTTTTACCGTAGGCTTCCTGCGCTTCCGCAATAAAATGAATATACTAGAATTCAATTTTCTATATATTTTCCTAAAGAAAATAATATCCAGTTCCAGAATAAGGTTCTTTGATAAAGAATACCTTACAAAAAAAAATCAAGCACTCAAAAAACGGTAAGGCACCTGAACTTCACCTTAATGGTAACGCATATGAATAATGAAACGCCCTGACCATCACAACGCCATTTTAGCTTTAGGCTCATTTTATAATTTATCTTTGCTTAACAAGCCGCAATTACACGCTGACTGGTCCCTTGAGGTAATTTTCGGGCACTTGATCTTATAATGGAAAAAGAAAAAATACAATCTTCTAAGTTTTGAATGATTTATCGTGGCTTTTTGGCTTGTTTTTGGGGCTCGAGCACCTAAATTGGGGTAAATAACAACATCACGCAACTTTAATAGCCGGGATTTAATCCAGTCTATCAATTTGAAAAAGAATTACTAAATGCGCAACTGTCAAAATTAAACGGCTGGGGTCCAGTTTTTCAGGACCCTAAATGTTACTCCACAAAGCTCCCCATTATTACGGCGCTCTTCTTGAATGCTGAGGAGTCGCTCGCTGGCGCAGCGGCGCTCCCTCCTGTCACTTCCCCACAGGGGCGAGAAAAGCCGCCTCGCTGGATCTCCGTTCCTGGCACCCGGTTCTGAGGCGGGCACTGCGTGTGAGGGCCTGTGTGCCAGTGAATGGGCACCCACTCAAGCCCCGCTCCACAAAGCCCCCATTCTTCACAATCAATGGGCACATTAAGGCCGGGGTCTTTCGCTCGGGACGGGATGTGAGGCCACAGAGACGGCACACAGAGGCGTCCATTAGAGCCAGGAAGCGGGGGGCTAGAGGAAGGAGCGACGCAGCCACTTGGTCGGGGATAATATTTGCTTACACGCCATCAACCTTTGGAAAGGCAAAACCTTTGTTGGAAAGGCAAAGTGTTTGTGGCACCCTCTCACTGTGCATCTTCTAATAAATTAAATACGCTGGTGATATGCCATTTGGGGCCCCCTGTAATACTTCACACTTAAGCATTAGAACGTAAAGAAAAACCCTCTGCAACAATCAGCTAATAGGACAGTTTTGAGTCCTGGTTTTCTCTGATATAGTCCTCTGGTACTTCCTCCTTTGGTGTGGGTCTCTCAAAAGAGATAAAGCCAATATTTCTCTGGTTTCTTCTATTTGTAACATTATGTCTTACTATGCACTTTACTTTGTGTCTATGCACTAACTATGCACCTTAACTTTATATTCGTGTCTGACATTAAGCTAAGTTAGGTATTATTTATTATGGTATATATGAAATATTTCTCCACTCTCCATTTTAGGTCTGTTAGCTTGAGTATAAGGTAATAATAAAAATCAGTAATAACCATCATTGTCATCCTCAGCAACAAGACAAATGTCACTAAACATGAATGTATTTATATTTTGATGATTTGTTTTGGCATGATAGTGTACAGTGACTTGACAAAAATAGTCTATTTTCATTTCCTACATCTTTCAACTGATGCACTAAACATGAAAGATACTGCTTATCTGATGACGTCATTTAAGTTGGAAGACATCTGACCTGTGCTTTTTTTTTTTTTAAACTCATATCATGGGCGTGTTGCCTGCGCTATATTTGCATTTGCTTAATGTGATAAGATGAATGGTAAGTGTGTTACGGTAAACGTCGAGGAGTATACCGTGGTTTACTCTTCGAGATTAACTTTAACGCATGCATTATTATACCTGTTCGAGTTCCCACTTATCCTGCTACATATTTCAAGTACCGTAAAACGTAACTGCTGAGAATCGGTGCTAATTCGGCGAAGGGACATTATTGACGGTGTGTGAAATGGTACAGTTAACCTTCTCAAAACCTCCCTGTGGAATGGCAGAGGAGAGAGAAATCCCTCACCGCAGGAGAACAGCTTTTGAAGAGCAGGTGGGGCAAAGTCAACATCTACTGATCTAATGATGCCCACGTCTCCCAGTCTGCGTGTAACCAAAGGTCCCCATCGCATACTGGCAATTAACTCCCCAGGCGGGAGCAGCTGATAGACGAGTCTATTATTATAATCTGCCAACCACTGCTGGTTGGAAGAATATGGAAACGTCTGGAAAAAATCTGTAATATATTCTTACTGTTGTAATAGGCTTCAGTTGATTAGATTGTGATGTTTTTTGTTATAACTCTACATGTAAAATATGTGTGTGTGTGTGTGTGTATATATATATATATATATATATACACACACACACACACACACACACATATATATATTAAAGTTTTAGATATGCAACAGTTAAAATTTGCCAGGGAACAATGTTGTCATTGAGGCACTGACTGATACGTGGGTCTTATGATAAATATATTGATTCCTCTGCTATTTGTTTGAGGTGCTTTATATATCATTGGTGTGTGGGGCTTTGAGACTGAAATCGTTTTTATTGAGGATGGCTGATTTTGTGCCCTGGTGCTATTGATTATATTAAGATTAATTTTGGTCCACGTGATGATCATTTTAAAGGATAATGGCATTGATGAATGCTATTCTCGCTCAGTCTTTGACATTTATGTATTTAATTGCCATGTTAACCACTAGGGTTGTTTTATTTTGCTTTCTGTGTTCTATATTTTTGCATTAAATGTGCTCATTGAATGATGTGCCCACATATCAGGAAGAATCTGTCAAATATTTATTAGTAAATTAAAATGCACATAATTGCGTGCTTGCGTGTAATGGAGGTCACTGTGAGTGAGTGAGTGAGTGTGTGTGTGTGAGAGAGAGAGAGAGAGAGTTGTAGGAAGAGCTTGATTTGTGTCTTGAATTGTGTAGTCGGGTCTGTAGTTCAGCAGGGTAACATTTCTACTTGTTGGGTCTGATTTTTTTTTAATGTTACCACTAGTTGCATATTTGAAAGTATATGGTTCAGTTTAAGTTGAAATAGGCTATATTAATTCTTGCTTGAAAAGTAACAACTCATCAAACATTTTTGCATCTGTGATATTTCTGCTTTTGTACCTAAGATAATGTGTTTGTTTCCTCAACATCTATAAAAATTCACACCGAGCATTACGTTGTTACCTTGTATAACTTAGATAAATGAATCCCTCTTAACTAGTCTTTCTGCATGTTATACACACAAACAAAAAATGCTTACAAATAATGCGTCCATGGCTAGATACTCAACACATTCAACCAAACCAGCCCACCTCTCCCATTCTGCGGGTCAGTGTTTATGAATAAGTGCTTTGGAAAAGGGTTCTTGTGTAAGTCTAGTTGGACCGATGCCTTTTACCTTCCACTTTGAAATTACAGAATCTATTCTGTTATTCCTGGAAGAATGAACTGTTTACATGAACGCCTAATCCAGTGCTGTCTGATTGGTGCTGTCATTTGGCTGCAGTGTAATCGAGGCCTTTGGGTAACACCAGCGGACCCACAGATCCTTTGAACAGCGCGATGGGAGAAGCCCTTAGGCTGTTTCTTGGATAACCCTCATTCAATGCCGCGTCTCCTCACTTCCTCGGTAATGGCAAGGCAATCTGCTTGTTTCTGGAGTAATTTTAGCCGGTATGCATTGGTAACTGGCAGATGTCATTTCGTTTTCTTCTTATGAAGTGCCGCGTTGTTACAGTGGCATCTCTGAAATAATGCCCATTCATAGTCATTTTAGATGCCCTTTCAGAGAAAAAAAACTGTTATTTGTCATACTCATATGTCTGTTAGAGCCTACTTGCTTGCACTCATTAATCCATTAACTTGGCTTTATTGAACAGCTGCCCGTCACCATCCGCCCACAAAACCCACCACGTGCATTTATGCAGTTTTATTCCTGGTTAACTAATACCACCCCGGTCCCATGTGTCCCGTGTAGTATTCCAGGTTGCTGGGAAGTGCTTTTAAAAAAAAACCAACAGGAATATACAGGCAGTGTAACTGTGAGCCTGACAGCATTTTTCATAGAAAAGATAGAATAACCTATTTTTCTAGAAAGGCAAGGGGAAAAACCCTAATGAATCGTTGATGGTAAATGACAGTATAAGACACATTCCCTCTGCTGAAAAAAGAAACCAAAGCAACGGTATGTCAAAACAAAGTTGTGTACGTCACAAAATCCCCTGCTCAACAAATCCCGTCACATATATATATATATAATTCTTAATTGGCCATTCATTCTCTCAGATTGCTATGTGTGTTCAGTAACATCATTAATCTGATTTTAGCTATTTAGCAAAAAGTGGAAGTAGGTTTGTGAAAAACACTTTTATTATAGATTCTTATAGATTCAGTGTGTAATTTTGAACCTGACTGCTCATCTGGGGTTTAATATTTGGATAAAATAATAAAATCTAACATAATGTTATATAAAACAAACTGAGTTGATAGACCCCAGTGACAGGTGATTTAAAATATTTCGGATAGGAGCAATGTCGAATGCGTTGCGATCTGTAGTGAAATTCACAAAACGTTATTTGGCAAAGTGAAGGGAAAAAAACTGATCGTTTGACGTATTGCTTATTCAGGTCTTCTGTCGGACCAGTTTGCTTTTCCACTCAAGCGCCTCTTCATCGGAATGGGGGTGAGAAGAAAAACAAAGTAGAAGAGGCAGAAGTTTGTTTACGACTTCCCACGATTACATGCCAATTGGCCACAGTTTATCTGTCAGTCGCTCGTCTTTTTCATAAGCCATGCCTCGCCAGAACATTTTATTAGAAGAGCTTCTACTGACGAGCTGCAGTAGAGTCCCACCCATATCACGCGTCGTTGCGGTGGTATCATCGTTTGCCTTTCTGATCTCCTACCTATAGACTATTTACACATTGACGTCGACACTACCGTAACGTGCATCTCATTTCTGTGTAAATTATTTCAGCGTTGCGTGAACTTGTTTCTATATCTTGCACTCATGTCACGTTACCCACATGTCTATTACAGGTTGAATCCAAAGGAAAAATGCAGTATTTGCTAATAATTTCAAGTAACCGTGAGGTTGAACAGCTACATCTGGTCTAATGCTTTAGAATATAAATATTACTTAAGCTACGTAGCTTTTTGCTGTATCCTTCGAGACCGATTGGTAATTCAGCTGTTTTAACCTAGAATTTCCACTAGGGTTGCTGTTACGTGAACCTGACAAAATGGAAGCCGCAAAATACACTGCAATTACATTTACAATTCGGAAATAATGACTATATTAATTAATAGACTATCTATATTTAGTTAGTTGCGATGTTTTTCAGTTGTTTATTTATTATTGTCAGTTAGTATTCTGCCCCAGATATAACCCCACGACTAAAAATTGAGCAGATAATTGTTTCAGCCTCTACGTTGTTGAAATATGTTATTAGTAAATGCGTGTAAAAAATTCTACCAGTTTTAACTAAATACTTATATTTTGTTCGTTTCACGATTTTGTGTGTGGGGGCAAACATGATATTTGAGTCAAAATCATTTGTTGTATAATTGCGCGGTTGTATCAGCATTTAAAACGGTGCCTAAAGTGTGTTACGGTCATTTAGTTATTCCGTATTGTTGGTAATCGATTTTCTATATTTTTAAAAATACATTCCAGTCCTTTGGATTTTCCCTCCAGGTGGTGTGCATTCTGACGTCACGTATATTGATGAGTTTCTGTCAGTAGTTGTCGAAAAACGGAAATTCTGTTGAAAAATATGTTGATTACAAAATAATGTCATTGCCGACAATGTTACTGTTGGTATTATTACCACTTGAACCTGCCATGGCAAACCATGCGGACCCAGACAGAACCTTCTGGAGAAATGTTGCTTATAGCGTATGATCGGCAGTTGTTGTCATCAGCTAGACAATTCCTATTAATGATATTCCGTCATTCGTATATCATATAGGCTACTGTAAAATGTGTTACGTTGCTGAGTCCAAGCGCACTAATAATTATTATTATATTGATGAGGTATTTGTCTAAATGAAACTTCTTAATTATTAGTGTTAGAAGTTAAGCGTTCGTGTTGATAAAAACATAAATATAATTTAAAGGTTGAATATATGAATAAAACATAAATATGAAAAATGAAGGAATATCCAATAACCAAGCTTTTGATTTACGCAATACACAAAACCCGATAAAACAATCACGGTTCTCGTATTGCAATAGTCTGCCTTTCAGCGATATTTGAATTTTACTTGAAAGACGAATTTTCAGTAGAGGTCATGCAAACAGTATGTATTTACCCCGAGCTGCAGTTTAGTCGGTCATAGAAATTATTTTATTTGTATTTAATCTTTTTCGAGTAGCAACTAAAGTTTTGACAGGAATTAAAATGCAATAGAAATTCATAATTGTTTTGGGAGGGCATTGATAAAAATTTAAGGTGATGTAGGTTTTTTGCGTTTGTTTAAGCCTAATATTGGGCATTATTTGCCTTTTCGGCTGAAAGCCATCTTTATATGTTCTGGAGTATGTTGTTGGCTTTGACTAGCTACACCGAAAAATACTGTCGACGTGTCTCCTTGTCTCTGACCCAATCCTCTTACCTCCTGCTATTTTTTGTCATTAATTACTGCCTAAATAACGACGCTGTTTCAAGCCCACGAAGTTTTGGCACAAGCGCAAACCGCAGAGGCGGCACCAGGACACTGCTCTTTTTACATTATTCGACTGTAATTGGATCGAATTTGCTGTATTGACCGTAACCAATCACTGTATCTCTACTGTTAGCCGTACTGTAAAAAAACAAAGCAACTTTATAGCTAGGAGAAAATGTGGGATAGTGTCCATAGGATCAGCCACCATGGTCACCTTCTCTGCTGCTGATGTCCTCTGCGTGGCAAGAACCAGACTGCAATTTATTCGATTACGTTTTAAAATGATACGTTTGTTGACTGCGTGTATATGTGTGACTTTGTATAAAAATGTATAAGCAAGTTCGACGATTAAAAGCGTTGCGCGTATTTCTGTCCCTTGAATAAGCCATTTTAATATGCGATTTAAAAAAAACAAAAAAAAAAAAACAATTTAATGGCTAAACAAATGTGTTATGGTTGTATAGCTTCGCATTGGAATATGTTGTGTTGTATTTCAATGCACGATAAATGAGTTTATGTATCAGCAATCGATTATATCATCGAATTATAGTAAGGCCTAAGTAGTTTGGATGAACCCTGGAGCATATCGCTTATATTAGATTTTTAAAGTTTAAAACTGAATAGAATTTTCGTGCAAGAATATAGAATTAACAGGACGCTAAAATTGATACAAAGACCATTTGTTAAAGGAGCCCGTATTTCCGTGCTTTAATGCTTTAAACGTTTTCTTTTTTTCTGGAAGTTTCTGACCTCATGCTCTTCATTACAATAAGGCACATTATTAAATAACGACAGAAACAAATGTTAGACTTGAAAATGCCACGCTTTATGTGTTCTCTTACCAGGCAGCCAAAACTCCCTGAACATATTTCATACTGTATTATGTTAGTTTTCCAGCAGAGGGCGTATCTTCTCGCTGCGCGTTCACCGTACTCGCACAGCGTGAAGGGGGTGAAAAACGTTGCTTAGTCATAATTAACCCAGATTCCAGTCGATGTATTCCCTTTACCCGACTTACCGTTTTCCTCCTTACATCCAATCTTACACCTCTCATTACACACAAATGAATGTATTAGTAGTACCTTGTTAAATAAATCAGTGATAATGTAAATGTTCGATGTAATTAAAAGTACTGCAAATTTGACATCAGAGAACATAAGCACATGTGTTTGCAGTATGCAAATGAAAGTTGATGAATGTTTAATTCCGAAATTATTTACTATAAATATAAACAGAATCCACCTGTCTAAACCAGGGAACGCCATTCCAGGTATGACATAATATTCTTTTAAAAGCCTGTTGCACTATGAATATTCATTGACCATACGGATAAATATGTTGTGTAAAAAGTGCACAGCCTTATGAGGGAGGGAGGACAGGAATGTTATCAGTGTGCGCTTGTGAATCTGCTCACCTGCACCACAGCTTCAGGGGTCGCCTGGGCACCAAAACAATATGCTGGGAACCCTGGTTAAGTCCGACCGCATCTATATAAGCAAAGCTGAGTAGTTGCATTGCCAAGAGCTTGATTGGCACCAGTTTCATTACAGTGAGGGTCATACACAACACGGATGATGTGGAGACGCAAGACGCTTGCTTTTACTGATGTGGGAGGGAAATCACCTATCGAAACGAAAAAAGATACGAATGCAAATTGCATTAAGCTTAATTCAGCGTGTTTGTTAATTGTAATGCGGAAGGAGTTTCTGTGCCTATCCCATGTTCATCTTTGCATTCTGGCTTCTCCCCACCGCCCAGAACTGTACAGTTTGGTGAACCGGTGCCCCTAAATTTCCCATAGCGCGTGACTGTATGCACCCAGCGACGAACTGGCATTCCATCCAGGGTGTTTCCCCCTTTCCTGGTGCTTCCTGGGATGAACTCCAGGCTCAACGTGGCCCTGCAGTGAACAAGCGGTGCAGTGGATGGATGAATGGAGACCGGCACTGCAACCAAAGTCAAGGGCAATTTATGAATAAACATTCAGCTCATGTTGTTCTGGTGTGCAGCTGTAGCTGTGAATTAGTTTATTTTCTATTATTATTTTTATTATAATAATAATTATTATTGTTGCTATTATTATTATTATTATTCATCTTCATCTTCCTCTTCTTCTTGCAATATATAAAAGGAAATATAACCACTCCTTTATTTTCTGTACTCTAAGGCAATCCAGAGCCTTTCTCAGAAGGTATGGGTGTAGGTCATGGAATAACCCAGGATGGGGCTCTAATCGGTCACAGGGCACATAGAAATCTGTTCACAATATTCATGGGTAGCAGCCTAAATGAAACAAAGTGTTTTTTTTCCTGATTCCTGTAACCTGAAGTGGCTCAAGGGGGGGAAATACTGCAGAGTGACTTTAGACGGGGAGTCATCCTGCCTCCACGTTTCAAACAGTCCGCAAAATGGTCAAACCTGGAAAACAGGCCGTTGAGGTTCTTCAAATAAGAAGGTTTTATCTTTTGCACTGTTAGCCTTAAACGCCACCTTTCCCAGTAGCTGCATATTTGGGGAAGCATATATCTGTAGTCAGTTAATATGCTTGAATAGACTGTTTATTTTGTTTATGCTAATTAGAAAAAAATCTCAACAACGAACATTTTAATAAAAAAAAAACATTGCGTAAATGGATGTTTTATTTAAAAACTGTTTAATAGGCTGATTTGGATATATATGCAATATATAAATTTATAAATTAAATTTTAAAATTTAAAAAGTTAACTGTGATACTTCTGAATGTGATAGGCGTTGAATGACAAGTAAGAAAAGCAGGAGATCATTTCGTTTTCCAATCTAGCTATCAGTCTAGGAGTTTAACGGCGGGATGTGCGGTGTTGTTCCACTGTACCGTGAAACAAAAGTTTGGATGTTAAAATGGTGATGGTTTGGGTGTGAATCATGAATACTGTTAGTGGGCCGCTCTATAGTCAGACTAATTGTGGCAAGGGCTCAGTATCTAATAGGCTGCCGTCAAATGAAAACACAAATCTGGGTACATTTGGGAAATTAAAAGTATCCAAGTTTCCTTGCTACCTCAACCGATAAACTTGATTTTGAATTCACAGAGAATTGACATATTAAAAAGAAATTGTATACATTCAAGAAGAGACTGTGGATATGTGACGCTTTTTATTTAATGAATGACACTGGGCTTCTGTACTTAATATCGTATCATTTCATTTCAGTATGACTTAGTTGTTACCTGACTTGATGTGTAATCAGTACAGAGTGGTTAAGGTTTATCGTGTAAACAAGCATCCTTTGTGCAGCTTGGAACTTTATATTACAGGATTGATGGATGGATGGATGGATGGATGGATGGATGGATGGATGGATGGATGGATGGATGGATGGATGTCCTTCGTCATGGAGTGAGGTTCTGCCATGCATGCAGTCTGTGGCTCCATCAAATGAGCATCTACTCTTTCTACAGCTATAGCATAGTGATGAACCAGACAGTTTCTGACTGCCTTTTCTCTGTTTCTGTCAAGTCTAATCTACACCTCATTCAACACACTGCTGTCTCTCTAATCCCATAATACAGTTTAATTTCTCAGGCTTCAAGCACTATGATATTAAAATAGTGCTGTGAAAGTTTATATTAAATGTTTTATGTTATTTAACTATACACATTCAGGGTTTTTTTTCTGTGTGAGGAATTTTAAAGTGAATTTTAAAGTAAAAATGTTAAAGTTGAAACTAAGTGTAACTGGAATGAACAAATCCATTAGCTGAAATGAGCATGCCCAGTGAGTCCTCTGTATAATACAGTACCTGTGCTTCCTGGAATAGGCTGTTGGCTCAGTGTGCTTTGGGCAATGCCTCATGTTCTGTGCTTTGGGCAATGCCTCATGTTCTGTGTGTTCTGTGCTTTGGGCAATGCCTCATGTTCTGTGTGTTCTG
>JAABNY020000136.1:15935213-15953482 GCA_015164015.2 Brevimyrus niger
CAGGTTTTACTCTCTAACGCACGGGCGGAGATGCCAGCTCAGGAGGGGGTTGAAAATTGGCACAGCAGCTCCCCCCCCCCCCGTTCGGGGTGTCAGCCACCCACTCATCGTCACTCTGCAGACTGGCTGCCTTCGTGGGGAGCTCCAGCGTACATGCGGTTTGCCCCATTCCACCTGGACCGCTCTAGGCACTTAACCAGCAGTAGACGTCACTGAGGAAGGACGGAAGAACTGGGAATCCAGAAGTAAGACGGGGAGAAAAATACTTGTATGATGACAAGCTAGTTTGCACTGTCTCAGATCTATCGTTATAGGCGTGAAACAACAGAGCAAATCATTCAGGCAGAAATGGCAAATAAAAGATATCCAAGCTACTGATTATATTTGAAAAAGGGTTGTGGTACGACGTCACCATTGGCTTTAAAATTTACCATAAACTTGAATATTACGCCTGTGTTTTGGGGTAGTCAAGGGATGTTGTGACATTAGCTGGTTATATCCTGCTAAACAATGGATAGAAATAGTGCAAAAAATGACTGAAAAGGGATTCGGGGATTTATGCAGGGTAAAATTACTTTTATTTCATTAAAAAAAAAGTGCATACATGATTAATCAAGTGATTAATCAGTTTGTTACGACTTATTCTGACGTAGTGATAACAATCATCTAACAATCATCCATCTACCTTCCCAGTATATAGGGTCATGGGAGCAAGACAGTGGAGTCTATTTGAGGAAGTATAGGGCACAGTGCTTGGGTATATGTATACCCTGGACGGGATATCAGTGCTTCACAGGACACACACAGGACAAATATTCTCACACCCTATAGGCAGGCTAGGAAATACATTTTGGGGCTTTGAGAAGAAATTGAAGCACCCTGAGGAAACCCAGACTAACATGGGGAGAACATGTAAACGCACGGTAGGATTCCAGCCCCCAGCGCTGGACGTGCGAGGTGACAGTGATATCCATTTAACCACTGTGATGCACTAATAATTATCAGTCGATTCATTTGTTTGACAGGAAAAGAGACTGTAAATGAACCAGAGATAGCTTGATAGACTAATTTTCCGTTGTCCCTGGCCAGTACGTAAAAAGGCAACCTAAAATCAGAATAAAAGAGCTTATCATATTTGTTGATGGACACAAATGTATTCAGATAGTTCAAAGTTTAAAACTGAGTGGCAATCATGCTGTTAATAATCTTTGGGCCACATCGTAGAGTTAATTCACTTCCTTGATGCTCTTCTCCAGAGCTATGGACATGGCCCATGTGACACCAAAGCCACATTCATAATCCTGAGAACGCTGGCAATAAATCTTTGGCCGACTGCATGACAGAATTACGGTGACTTATCTGGATGATATTGGGTTATTTGTGCATTGGAGTTGAGCGAAGAATGACGGCTAGCCAAGCATTCGTTAATGTCCCTAGCTGCTCCCAGAGTCTCTCGGTGTATTTGAAAAGACAAAGTCTAAACGTTTTTTTGGACTTGTTTATTTTTTATTAAAGAATAAAATATTACTCGGTCACTCAACGAGTGACAGGCTGCCCATTTGTTTTCTGTAATTTTCCAGTGTAAACCCTCAGGACATAAACACCACACATCAATAGGGAAATATTCCTTTGTATTTGGTCTCTTACCGGCCAATTGTCCATTTATTATGTCATATACATCAGATTTATGTCCTCTTTCTCTCCTTCCTTCTCTGTATGTTACTATGAAAGGCTATCATCTGTCAGTAAGAGGATCAGCAAGCTGACTGAATAAATATAAAAAGAAACCAAAAAGACTTTGCTGGGGAGGCCACAGACATCAGGCCACTGTTCAAACAGCCATTCCATGCTTGTAAGTTTACTGTGTCAGCATTGCAGCCTGATACCATCAGGGTTATGGATTCAATCCCGAGCTGGAGCATCAATCATCTCGTCACACTTGTGCTTGTTTTTCTCTGCATACTCAGACTTGCTTTTGCAGTCCAAAAACATGCCGCCGAGTTGGTGAGTCGACGGCCCACGACTGTCGAAAATCTGTATGTATGTGTGCCCTGCAATGGATCGGCATCCCATCTAAACTGACCCTTGCTACATTTCTGCTGATTCCAGGGATCCAGGTTTCCTTAGAAATACTTTTTATGACATTTCTATATTAATGTAATGCAGCTCCTGTTGCACATGTATAAACCACATTCAATGGTTGCCAGAGTAAACATTTTTATGAAGATCGTGAGCATGATATTCAAGATTAATGCAGTTTTGTCCTATGTATTTGTGCAATTAAGCATTTTGTAAGTTCAATTTTCATACAGCACATTGATGCAATGAGAAAAATACATACCCATTAAAAAATTAAATCAAGCCAAAATATTGCATATGTCCTGATAGATCTAAGTAAAACACACATTGGAGATGTTTATTTTTGTACATGTTTGATATTTTGACATTTTATATGTTTTATTAATATGCTTTTGTATTTAATGTTCCTTTAGTTTAGACACAGGATTGGTAATTACACAATAAATAGGTATATTTCAAATTTCATTTGCTTATTTAAAACAATATTTGTTTAGCTTGTCTCGTTTTTAGCTGTTTCAAAAACACCAGTGAAGTAAACTATATTCAGGGCAAACAACCAGGAAGTACTGTAAACCAGGCAGGGAAAGACAAAGTCACCCTGGAAATGTACTCAGCTTTGATGCTATGTTGAAAATCCTGTCAAGATGTGATGTAATTCCTTTTTTCACGATGACAGCCTCCCTCTGAAGACATAAAATAGCTTTGTAGGGGTCTTTGGCATATATACTTTCAAATAATTAGAAATACAGTAGCTTGTGCACACTGAAACAAACAAATATCATAGGCCTGTTTTCAGTTTTCTACAATAGAATACAAAACAATAGAAGACAAAACAAAGTGGAGTATAGCAAAAAAATATTTCCTTTATTTCCTCTTTAAGACGGATTTAGGCCTTCACAGAACAAGGTAATAAAACTATATTTCAAGCAAGGGCTTCGGATGTATCAGATTTACACGTTATATAGCTAATTTATTCTTAAATAATGTACACCACTCACTTCACTTTTAACGCTAACCAAATCGAGAATATATAACTGCTTCGAAAACTGCTTCAAAACCGTTTCACTTAATAAAAAAAAAATTATATATTGCTATACAACATATGTTAATCAATCGGTATAACACTAGTGCAGTCAGCATTTGTTTACGTTTACCCTTCTGCCACTTTAAAGTACCCACGTTGGCCAATAGTTCCAAATACTCTGACGCAGTTGTGACGTATTTGCTGCAGTACATGGAATTTGGAACGAAATAAGTGTATAACATTTATTTAATCATATATATACTATGTATATGCTTTGTAAACAGAGTGTGCGTATTTATCTGGCAGTAATAAATAACAACATGGAAAGTTACACGTCTCTATCTTGATTGATTTTTACTGTACTCCCTGCTCCTTCGCTTCATTTCTCATGGTAAACATATGTCCCTCCGCGACCATACCGTAAAGTAGTACCCATTGAATAATTTGCTTTTCAGCAGTAAGCTTAATATTCAAATTTATGTAACGTTGTTTGCACACAATTTAATGTTCATTTTAAATGGGAGTAAAACGAAAATTGTATGCAGTATTGTGAACATTGATTATTTTTGTCAGGACTCGACGGGATTGCACAGTTTGGCATTCCCAGTGTTTATACTGAAGAAATGCCAACAAGGCTTAAGCAAATGGTACTGTGCCTGTCTTGATCACTCCTTTGTAATATTGCCTGTTATTACTATCCTGTATAATTTATAATAAACGTCTTATTAAACGTTTTACAAGTCATTACGTTGTTTAAAAACAAGTAACGAGAATTCGTTCCCAAGATTGACATTTAATTACTGCGTTAAGTGACAGACTACCAAAACCCTTATTTCATTAGAGATTTATGCAAAGAATTCCAAATGAATGGAACTGTATCTCTTGAACATGGTTTTATATTGCTTATTCGTTGTAATGGTGTTATTTAAAAGTCCTTAACTCTAATTCACCTGTTGGGGTTATGAAAGCTTTAGATAACTATAAAGCTTTACACCCGTACTTTTAAACTACCGTATAATGTTTAAACCGCAACAGTCTAATAATTCTCATTAATTCTCCACTTAAAGTTGTGCCTATAAGGAACTGAGATCTGCTACATCTCACGCTCATGTTTGTGGTTAAACATCAAAATGAATATGAATATTGTAATAGCAAAATACCCATTTAAGCCTGCCAAATAACTATGAAAATTTGCATCTGCCGTCGGAACGACATTTCAGGCGACGACACACTCGAGATCCTGGTGCAGATCATGAAGACAATAACGGATAAATCACAAGGTGGTATATATATGTAGCAGATGATCTGACGTTCAAGATTTACATGCTATTTCCCCGTGATTCTGTGCCATACCCATGTAAATGTAAATCATTTCTCCATGTGAAATGGATATTAAATGGAAATGGTTAAGACACTGATTCTAACAAAACTGTATACCTTTAATTGAAACCTTTCAAAACGTAATTGACAAGGCGGAGGGATACGTACACTCCATCCAAACATGATCCCCCTAGGTTCCTCCTCCTCCTCCTTCTTACAGCATGTCAACAAACCCCTGTCTTTTTATTGGCGCAGTCTCCCAGATACCTTGTTTCCTATTGGTTTCGTAAAATGTCAGTTACTGAGTAGTTCCAAGCAAGGTAGTGAGCACCACTTCTACATTGTATCATTTGACTGAACTAAATAGTTAGCTAGCTATTCGCTAGCTATCTTATAGCTAGAAGGGTAATTTAGTTGATGTCCACGTTGATAACTTGTTTATTATTAATGTGGTAACACTTTTTATTTTATTATTAAATATTAAGTAATTGTGTTGTTGAAGTCACGGATGTGGATTTAGTAGCAATTGGTAAGTAACTGACAGCCTAAAGTGGAGTGTTGGCTAGTTAGCTAAAGAGAATGTCTGATAAATGATCCTTTTGCCGCCGTTGACTTTGTAGGTTGTAGTTGCATGGGTAGCTGGTTATGTTGGCTCGTTGTTTAGCCACTTATTCCACTGTGACTTGTGTTTTGGTGGGACGTAGTATGGGATCTCAGCCTGGTCGTGATTTGGAGAAACGTTAGCCGAACTGTATATGACCGTGCGCTGATTTCTGTCCGCGTCCTGAGTCCGCTTCTCCGGCCAGGCGACCAGCCACGGTGCCGCTCGGCTTCTGCCACGGTGTCAAACGGAGCGCCCGACTGGCCGCTTTTTCCTGCGTGTGATGTTTTAAAAGGGCGAAGGAAGTCGTCTGGTTTTGAGAGACCCTGCGCCGTGGCCGTGACAGCTGCAGACGGGCTGTCATCGAGGAGACGCCGGAGCTGTTTACTCTCCAGGACATGTAGGTTGCTATCCAGCTACATAATATAAAAACATTAATGGACTTCAGTAAATTGCTCGAATGGATATTTTCTTTACGCGACGCTGTGTTTTTTTTTGTCGTGCTTTTGATTTATGTAACTAGCTATATTATTTAACTACCCAGTCTTTCTGTGCGGTTTAGTAAGTAGTGTCACACTAGAATCACACTTCATTTTGAGGATATTTTATGAAGCATGTAACTTTTTTGTGTTTTTTTTATTAAGCATTCATATTTGTCGTAGTATTTGTTACAAACTGCGTTGGCTAATTATTAGTAAACGAGACGTCATGTAACTGGCACACCTTTGGAAAAATAGTTCTGTATTGGAGATTCATTAGATACAATTGCTCTTAGTCAGTAGCTAATTACCTACGAAGTCGACGTTTCTTAACGACAGGCGTCATAATACCCTGCGCAACCACGAAAGGTAGCCACGGTATTTAAAGAGTTAGTCTGATTCATCCAAGACCTTTTTTAGGTAGTAGTTGCTGCTGCTGTTTCGTACCGCTTGATTGAAACGTTAACACACTTCGCAGTTTTAACTCTACTTTCCATCGCTAGAAAGGAGATGTTCCGCAGAAGTTGTCTTACAGTGAATGCTGCTCATACCATATCATCAGGGTCACCATTTTCTGGGTTTAAAGTAGAGAGTGTGATCTGCTTCGGATCTTGAATTTCGTCTGTTTGCTGCCCTGTTAGCAATAGAGATTAATTCTTTTTTCCACTGTGTGATGGCGGTTAGGAGCCCAAAAAGACAATTCTTAAAAAAAATTCCCTGTGATGGTTTAATTATAAGCGCTGTGACGTGTGCTTTCATTAAATCGTTATTTTGAATAAACAGTTTAATGACTGACTATATGTTCCTTAGATTGCAATGAACTGCCCTCAAGGACAAATTCTGGGTATTATCTTCATCTATCTACTGTTCTCTGGCTATTAATTCGAAGTGTGAAGGCCTGTGAATTTCCAAGCAGTCCCCCCCCCCCCCAGCTCATTTTAGCACTATGCTTATTATAGGTTATTGAAAAGCTTGATGTCGTAGTTGAAGTGGCATTTGAAATTAAAAGGACTGAGTGAGGGAATGCATCTTGGCCTTTTGGTGGCCGAGCTCATTAGCAGAAGAGGGCTGCAGTTTGTGTCGTCAGGGGAAAGGATTTGTGCATCTCTGAGGGGTTTTCTGTAGCAATGCCTGGATCCCCTTAAATGAAATCTATATCATGGATACCTGTTTGGAAAGCTACAGAATGGTCAGGCAGTAATACTGCAATCATAAGCTGTTCAGGTTACTATTTAGTCCTTAAATGTATCTGACTTTATCATTTTTTTTTACTTTTTTTTTTTTTGTGTTGGTGGTGTTTTTTTTTTTTTTGTTTTTTTTTGTTGTTTTTTTTTTTTTTTTTGTGGGGGGGGGGGGGGGGGGGGGTCATTGCTCACCATTATATTTTGGCAGTGATACAGCAGTAGTAATTAAGGACCAAACTGCTCAATGAATGAGAATGATGAATGTCTGATTTGTTAATTACATGTTAATTTCCTGTCCTGGATTTGCTTTGAAGTGGGCCCCAGGCTTTGTAAATTAGAGTAAGGTGAGTCATGCATACAAATATACAGTTTGGCGTCTAAAGTTTAACCTAATATTGAGCCACAGGCTGTATTGCTGCCAGTGATCTTTATGAGGCAAATAAGTGTTGCATCTCCGTAATGTGAAAACTTTGTCAAAGAACAAAAACATCATATCACACATTTAGGTTATTAGTGTATGGAGAGCTATATTTTGTTAAGTTAGATGAAAATGAAAAACAAAACTCTGTAATGGGCTGGGAAGAATTTTTGTTGTGACTTTTGGCTCTTCTGGGATTTTCCTTAAGCGGGAGCAGTATGAATATTATCAGTCAAAATGACATGCCTTACACATTTTTTAAACACTTTCTTTTTAAGCTGGGACTGTTAGGACTGTTCAATATATTGACCATTCTATTATTCCCAATGGTCCCAGTTAAGATGGTGTTCAGACACGCAACTGATTAATAGGAATGAACTCTGTTCTGTACTTTAAGTATGGTACTTAATCCACCCACATTAAAAACCATATTGTGTAGATGCTTATTATTTTTCTCTTTAATCTTAAAATTTAAAGTTGAATGAGGTATCGTGAATAGGTCTTGCATAAGTAGAGAAGTAAAGTTTTAGGGAGGTAATCTTATCACAAAGTAGATAGTCGATAGATCGAGTAGATAGTCGATACTGCAAAGTCTGTTTCAGCTATGCTGTCCCTGCATGTTAAACACCATAATTTCATAAACATCTTCAGGAACCTCTACAGTCCAGTTTTAGAAGGAGGCTGATGTTTGACGCATATTCTTTGCTTGCATGTGGTTTGTTACTTAGCAACAATTCAAGGTTCAATTTGAGTACGTATTAGAAAATTCGGGCAATATTTCGTAGTCTTATTAGCTAATTGTCAAAAGTGTCCTTGAAAGCAGCTGATTTTGAGTGGCAGTTTTTGTGCAGAAGACTGCTCAGATTGCCCAATTCATGGGCCACTGTACACATTCCAAAATAAAGGAAGCGGCCTTTAATTGCTCTGGAATTAGTAATTAATTTTCAAAGTAGGTTCCATGAAAAGTTTGCGCATGTCAATGTCAACATTCAAACTGAGATATTGAATGAATTGATTTAAGTATCCATTTTTTTAGTGCTCTCTACACAACACTCTCATGTGTTTACAATAAAATGTCAATAAAAGGGAGATCCATATAGATAAAGATGAAAAGAGGTGAGTCTGTTGTGGGAATGCTTCAACTTCATCTTCGGCCTTCAGTGAGATCTTCCACTCCACACAGCGTCTTGCTCTTGCAGGATCTCTTAGCCACGGCTTATCTTGGTGAACGATCCTTGTAGCCTAGGGTGGAGTAGAGACTTGTCAAAACCCCCAGTGATATGATGTGCAGTGTAGTCTATGGTCTAACATAATGGCCTTCCTTCTGACAAAGTAAAATAAAATGGATTGTTATTTTCCTGAGATAAAGATGTCGAGCAGCTAGCTTTTTTCTTTTTCCTGCAAGGGTCTGAATAAAATGACTTCGCGTTCTGAGATTAAGCTTTAGATTATCTGTGGAGGTGTCTTTAATAAGGACTTGTAGATTCCATCAATAGGCTCCACCGTGAATATTATTTGCTAACATCTGGAATTCATATTGGTTGATATTTTTTTTTTTGCTGAAGAACCTTATCTTCAGTATGAACAGTACAGTAAAGTCAAATATGCCATTGATATTTGTATCTGGTATGCGACTCAGTGTTTACCAAAGCGGTGTGCCAGATCAGGCTCGGCACAATCTATTTCTCATCTGTTTTCATCAATGTTTTTTTTCCCCCCCGACTTCATATTCAGCCAGAGATTGAACAAGACTGAATGTCTTACTCTGCGCTGTGTCAAATACATATTCGGTTACCGTGGGGACATTCCTAGCCAGCTATTATATATTAAATCCTATCTGTTTAAAAAAAAAAAAAAAAAAAAAACATTCATAACTTGGCTGCATGTAATTCAGCTCAATATTGAAGCATGTTAAAAATGCATATTTTCCTAAAGGAGCAAAAAATGTACGCCTGGCTAATAATTTGATTAAATGACCAAGATTAACTTCTCAGATTAAAAAAAAAAAGAAAAAAAAAGAAAAGGAAATTCACCAGTAAAAGATATTCTGAACATGTGCAATTGATCGGGGATCCATGTCCAGGTTAACGTGTGTGTGTTATTTGTTCCATTTTTGCAGAAAGCTAAATTGTTTGTGGTCATTAGTATTGCTGTGTCATGTTAACAATGCTAAATAAAATTTATAAAATATACAGTGTCAGATGACTAACTTCTGTCAGTGTATTGTCTGGCTTTAGAATTTCCTCGTTTGTTTGTGAGTGTGGTTCTCCCCCAGCAGTTCTGCTTCTGCGGGACGTTTGTATCTGCAAGCCTGAGGCGTGTACGTCTGTGTATATGTGTGACTCTGTCTGCGGCTGTTTCCTGTGAGTCAGTTCATCCAGATTATGTGTCAGCTCATTTTGGTTAGGTTTTAGTTTATGTTTTATTATGATCATTTTCTTGTTGTGGAACCCGGGATTTGGGAGTTGGCGTGTATGTGGCGAGGACTCTCTCTGAGCTGGCACTGCGTGTAGTGTGACCCAAGCCTTGGCATGGAGCTGATACACAGAGGCAAAATGGGGGATGGGGTTGGACCCGCTCCGTGGAGACCAGGAAGAAGACGGCCAATGGTCTTCTGTGATGATATAAACTTGTGTGTTCTTTTAACGGCTTTGTTTAAAGAATAAGGGCTTGACATTGAATGTTGCAGGGGAATTTGGGGAGTGTCTGCTGCATTCTGGTATGTTTATTTTTTGGGATGAAGATGATTAAGCAAAATGTCCCTGTGTGAATGTGGTTTTATTTGTATCAAGCAAGGAAAATAAAGAATACTCATCGTAGCAAACTCTGAGCCTGTATTAAAACATTTACTGAGAGTTGATTTATATGTTAAAGCTTTTACCAGACAATGGCTTCTTTCAGTAAGAATTGTTTATTAAGGGTAAAATATGTTGATATGTCGGTTTAATTTACATACCTCAATTTTTTGTTTTTCAAGTTGTTTGGAAGGGCATTATGGCTGGTGTGTGGAAAACTTTGGATCAGTGGTCCAACACTTGGATCAGGGAAATTGCAGACGACTTATGACTAATTGGTACTTTGGGAGAATTCTTCATGCAATTGAGTTAGTTTGTATTTGTCAAAAATCTAAGCCGATATAGACTTATTTACTGCCTAATGAAAATCTCTTGAAGGTGTTGATGAACAGTGTGTCGTCCGCTTAGCAGCTGATGCCAACCGTTACAAGTTGGCACGGCTTCTGTGGTCTTTGGCTGTGACCACGCGCACTGTAAGCATTCATTAAGTGATTGGTTATGGATATCTGTGTCCCTGTTGTGACAAAAAGGGCGTGTGACCAAAGAGGGGAAGCCAGCAACCGGACTGCTCAGTTATAATGTGGTAAACAAGATTCCGGGCCTCAGCTGCCTCTTGCTTTTTCAAGCCGTATTCGAGACTCCTAGATATATACCCACCTTAAAAAGCTGTAGTCAGTTAGGTAGATAAGTGAAATAAGAGATGACATAAGGGGCCGTGCTATAAAAGAATAGCAAACAGTCTCAATTTTCTAGACTAACCACAGAGAATGTATAGCAGGTTATTGTCCCAGTTTAACTGTTTGCTTTGGAATGGAACATGTTTATTATGGAATCTCCAGAGGAAGTGGCACAGCTGCCTGAAGATTTCTGCATATACAGAATCTGTCTGACGTCCGTCTTTCAGAGGAACTGGTTTGTTTGGCTCCTGACAGCACGCTTGTTTCTGTTTATGTTGGGTGGTTACCTCACCGTAATGATAATGTTAGGTGTATTGTAAACATGAGGAGTGCCTTTTCCGTCTATGTTTTTTTTTTTTTGTTGTTTTTCTTCTTTGGCCTGATGCACCGCAAATGCAATTGGTTAATTTTCAGATATTTATGTAGCTATTTACTGTATATCTGTGTATCTGTCTTTTTGCAAGCCTTCGGTGCTAAAGGAACTAGACTTGAGGTCAGTTGTCCGTAGTGGAGGACGGGGATCCATCATGAACTTTTTCCCCTGTAGTTTGCATGCAAATCAATGAAATGCTGTTCTGTATTAAAGACGGCTCTCTTTCACGTTAATTGTTCAATTGGATAAAATAAACCTATATTATTTCTATAAAGCAGACCAAAGTTTCGGATGGCAAAACTACTGAGGGGCCGTCGCTAGAGCGTTAAGGGTGATCACTTCTTCTCATAACTTTTTTTTTTTTTTCATCATCCCCCCCCCCCGTTCATTTAATTGCCTGTGGGTGTATTTTATATTTGAAGAGAAGCTGTTTTGAAATGAACTGTTAGTGCTTGGATCTCCAAACGGGCCACCAGCAGGCTTTTCACTCCTGGTGTCGGCTTACTGAAGTGGCGGCAGCTGTTCGGCCCTTAAAGGGGAAGCGCAGACCTGTAATTTGATTTTTGAATTAACTGCTATGTTACTAATGCCCGCTTACAGACACAAAGAGACACACTCTTCCGGGGGGGTTCTACGTCCGTGAGCGTTTGTCGGCGTTCGCTATTTTACTTGTACTCGTAGCATATTAGCATGCTGCCGAACCTCAGCCAAGTCGCTGCCGTCGTTTGGCGTTCAGCGACTCGCAAGTGTATGATGTGTGCTCATGCTCCTGTGTTCAGAAATGTCGAGCATATGACTAACCCTTGATGTATGCAATGCAATAGGGCTTCTTCGAATTCTGAAGTCCTAATTAATTAGTCATGCCATACTGTGTTTTTGTGAAACTACGTATGTAACTGAGCACACTGCTGATTACCTCACCTGCTTCTGAAAGTGGGCATAAAACACTGAATCTAAGACTCGAGATGGACTAGTTAATTGTATATGTGTAGAGGAATGTAGACAGAAAGTTCTGATTTGTTTCAATACTGTGAGCTATATCAGGGAATATTACAAATATCAGTGTATTTTAAGAATCTCTTGGATATATAATAGATTTTTGTGTAATATCGCTGATACTGATAGTGGAATGACGTTACATGTTTCTTTTTTTTCTGTGGAAAACTAAAGATTGGACTGTGAGCTAGATTTAATAATGAGTTAAAAATGTTGCGTTGCCCATATAAAATTGTCTTACGGGCTGATACTTTGTGTGCCCTTCAAAGTGGAACTGATGAAATCCCTTATCTTTCACTACGGAAAATGGCCGATTGTCATGCAGTGCAATCTTCTCTATTATTGTACCACTTATGAATCTCTCTCTGCAAAGTTTTATTATTGAAGGTTAATGTCGGCCAAAAATATTGAAGAAGATTGACACAGTAGAATATCTTGATTTTAAATGAATATCGGCCAATACTGGTATGTTAACCAACATGTCCCCTGATATGGTTTTTTTTTTTTTTTCTGGTACTTTGATCCTGTCAGATACATTCAATGTTTACAACTACCGCCCAAGTCCTGATCTGATCTTTTAATAAATATACAAATGCATAAACACATACAGTAGGCGTTGCTGCGTTCTTCGCCTGAGTAAGCCTCGTGATTTCACAGTATTCTTCCTTGTGATGTTTTTGCAAGTGCATAATTAGATTCATTGTATTAAACAGGCTCTGTTGCTACCTTCTCCCGGATGGATGACATTGCAAACGTTTGTAAGTAGCTGTTGGTCTACTTTCAGTCTTCCCAATTTAAAGAATTTCCGCACGACTGACATCTTACTCGTTCGTAGTTTCAAGCCCTTTGCCTCAGGATTACTGCACTGCGCGATAGAACGTTACAATCTGCGCAGCTGATGTGAATTGGGTGAACACGGAAAGTTTAACTGGATCGTTCCTTAGGTTGGGCCGCGATGGCCAATACTGATCGGTTCAAAAAAAGCCAGGATCCACCCGGATTTTGATTTTTGGATATCAGCTTGGAACGTCACTGTTTACCGAGATGTATAATGAGTCTCTACTGTGCGGTAATTTTTCTTCTAATGGTTGTTTATATTAAGAATGATCTTCGTTTAACCACCAGTAACTGGTTCATGCCGCCTCTCGCTTCACCCAGGGGGTAAATGGATGTTCACAGCAGCAGCATGTGTCGGCTAAAAACATGTCAGGCATAGTTATATCCAGATGACGGAGGTCAGCTGTGAGCTTCTGTAAGGGGCTCTAAGCCCCGAAGACTGCAGAGTATACTGAGTGCGCAGAGTATACTGAGTGCGCAGAGTATACTGAGTGCGCAGAGTATACTGAGTGCGCAGAGTATACTGAGTACACAGAGTATACTGCACCGACTATGTCTGGATCTTCCCTTTCTCACTCTTATCACTAGAATATAGATGCTTTCCACGTTACGATGGTCCGTGTTATGATATTTTGACTTTACAATGGGTATTTCAGTTGCGTTGTTTTTCATTTTTATTATATTACTTTCTAAGTTCCATGAGATATTCAATGCTTTATTATAAAATAGGCTTTGTGTTAATGACTTTGTCCATCTGTTGGCTAATGTAAGTGTTCTAAGCATGTTTAGTCTGGGCTAGGCTAGGCTAGGCTAGGCTATGATGCATGCAGTCCATGGCAGTTCCTCAGTACAGTGAAATTTTCAGCAGTTTCATCATGGTTTTATTAGCTTTTGAGAAAAGAAAAAACATCAGGCCTTTCGAGTGCTCTAATGAGCCGGAGCGTTCTCGGTAACCTTTCGGAAAACGTGAGACTTCTCGGGCCCCGCGACACATGCGCACGGCCTGCGGTGGGGCTGGAACGTGTCTCTTCACAGAGAGGCTGTAGGTGCTAAGGGCTGCTGGCGGCGGGGCGAGGTCTTGGCACGTCGGTCCTGCCTTCGCCACGGTCCACGGTGGCGTGTGAAGAGGCCGGCACAGCTGAGGCGGCGAACCCCAAGGCCGTGAGCTGAAACCGTAACACGGCTATGGCTCCTGCTCATTCGCGATGCCCCCCCCCCCTCCCCTCCCCCTCTGCTTTTGATCTAACGTCTTGCTTCTTCTCACCATTAATTGGTCCTCTGCTACCTTTTCTCTCCCTCCCGTCTGTCCTATTGTCATTTTCCAGACGTCTGACGCCGTGTGAGAATTCCTAGAGCCTCGGGCTTCTCGATCTGATCTGTCCCCGTTGGTCCGTTTTGCCTTCCGTGTTGTTCTTTCTGTGGGTGTCTCTCTTTATATTTCCCTGTCCGTGTAAGAATGAGCCTTTTCGGTGCATAGATCCCATTGGGGGGGGGGGGGGGGGGGGGGGAAACGGCAACGGAAGAGGAGAGCTGGAATTGCCAATGGGTTCTTGACATAGTGCTCTGTTTTCAAGTCATAACTCTGTCTGCCCTTCCCTGTATGTTTATGTATGAATTTCAGTCAGGAAGTTAGCCGCTGTATCAGTATGAATGTTGCTAACAGGGAAGACGGGTGGGCTGGGATTGATAGTCTGATTTAAATATGGCTCAGATGTTGACATAACAGACGACGGTATGCAAATAATGTCAGGTTCACAGCAACCCAAAGAGGTGGTTTTTTTTTTCTTCCAAAATTCAACTTTTTTTCCACGCTAAATCACATTGTCTGAGTTCCTGCCGTCCTCCTTCCACATTTAACGGATGGCTGAAATTCATCAGCCTGTCCCCATCATTTTCACACGCTCCTTTCCCGTCTTCCACCAGCCTCTTTCACTCGTTCCCACACTGCGAACTTCGCCTCGACTCCCAACATTTTACTAGTCACCTGATCTGCTGCATCTCACTCCTCTTGCCACCTTTAGTTTGCATCTCTTTGCATGGGCTGTGGCCTAAAGGAAAAGAGTGAAGTTTAGTTGTCCTGAGACTCTCTGTGGAAATACTGCTGTTTTCTATACGATTACCCAGGTTCTGTGGGTGACATCAGTCTGCCAGGGAAAGAAACAGCCGATAATCCATATTCTCTCCTCTGTCTTTATTCCCTATATATTGTGTATTGTCTGTGTGTTTGGTACACGGTGAATATATGGTACTATTTACTATACGCAGACTTTTTATTCCCTGCTTTTTCTATAGACTTCATATACTTGTTTCTAGCAAAACCAATTTGTAATCGGTCTCGACAGCAGTTCAGGTTCAACTAAGAGAGTTCTAGACTGAACAGTTTGATGCCACTTCAGCAATCTCCAGTGTAATCAGGTATTGTATTCGTATCTGTAGACTCTGTCATGTGATAGGCTGAATGGGATCAATTACTTTTTGGTTTCAATTCATTTGGTAGTAGATCTTGTTGTTTTATATTAAACTGATTTGATTCAGCGGGGGATTTTGAAAACCTGAGTTTTAGGTCCTTTTAAGTTTTCATAACTTTGCTTGTAGTAAGAAATATATGGACTAAAAGGAAGCGTATGAGTGTGGAGGTGCTCATTAGAATGAAGGTTGAAATTGCATTTTGGCAGTTTTCTGACTCGAGACATTCTGGTCTCTGAAGGCTAAAGGCCAATAGGTGTATGTGTATAGTTAGGCGGATGTGGATGCTACTTAGATGCCACCACTTTATGAAATGTATGAACCAACAGAGTATATAATCGGACAGAGGTTTCTCTAGCGGTACGTGGAATATTTCCCATCTACGACACGCTGCCCCAGCATCAGGGCTCGTGGATACCGGCTGTCGACGTTCGGCCGAAGGGATTGCGATTCCATTACCGTGCATTGCGGTTGGTGAAAGACGTCCCGCTAATTGCACTCGAGGCCTCCCTAACATCTATGTTTCCTTTTAGTTTAATTGTCATCGTTGCGAGTCTCCGTAATAATCCAGTGCTGCTCTGAAACGGTCATTCCCGTCCTCGTGCGCCGTCCTCGTGCGCCGTCCTCGTGCCGCATCACCAGGAGCTCTTGAGAGCGTCTCAAAATGCAGCAACATCCTTATCGTGCCGCCTGTCTCGAGGGTTCAGGAATCGCTCATTGTGGCAGCAGGATCTCCACCTATTTGTCTTTTTTTTTGTTGTTGTTGTTGTTACAAATATCCCCCATGGCAAAATGTTTTGCCAGAATTTAGGAGAATACTATAAATATAATCTTTATATATATATAGGCCGCTGAATGATGCCCTTAAATGTGGGCCACTTTTATATATTTATGCAGTCAGCGGTCGATTTTCCCCGCAGCACAAACTACAGACGTATTGTCACAGGTTGCTCCAAGCTTGCTGGCCCATCTGTTTTTTTTTTTTTCTTCAGTCGTAGCCCAAAGAACCCATGACATGGGGTGAGACATGGCTGGGTGGGGGTTCGTGAGGAGAAGTGTGCTGGAGGTCGTATAGGCAGGTTGTCTTGGGTTGTCACCCCTCCCCACCTGTGATCTGTCAGCTGCTCTGGGTTTGTTCAGCGTGTCAGCTGTTTCTGAGCTGACGTCTCTCTCGGCGTGAGTGTGTGTGTGGAAGTGGGAGGAGGTGTGCGTGCGGGTGTGGGTGGTCTGATCCGTCGCACGTCAGGTGCCTGCGGGGCCCGGCCTGCACGCCGCCATGGCGGCAGCCTCGCGTTTGAGCGCTCCACGTCTCCCGCACGAAGAAGCAGCTGCCGCTGTCCGTGGGCCGCCATGCCGACCCCAAAGAACGGGATGTTCGGAGTGCAGATGGCTGGGGTGACTCCGGTTCCACGGCTGGGGTGACTCCTGTCCTATGCCAAGTGCCTTTGAAGTCAGGGAGGGCTTTCCCCCCCCGTTGGTCCATCGGTAAATCAGGCACCCTAATGCCGTTTTATAAGCAGCGCATGGCGACAGATCGATCATGCTTTTTTAATTTGCTACTTTGGAAGGGTAGGTGACCGTGTTGTTTCATTTAAGGGAATATATAGGATATTTGATTTGTCTTTATTGGATGGTTCCAGCATATTAGCAAATGGTCTGTTTGGCCCATTAATTATTTCCCTGAGGCTCCCTGACGATGGCACCTTATACTAACAGCTTTGAGGCATGTAAAGGAGGCCGACACGGCATGTTGTTCTGGAACATGTTGAGCTCAAACCTGGTCTCCTGTAATCCCTGGTAAGTGTGCGTGCGTGCGTGTGGGTGCGTGCGCACGCGTGTGTGTGTGTGTGTGTGTGTGTGTGTGTGTGTGTGCACGCGCATGCGCACTACTGAGGGAGAAGTGAATCTTCTGTCTGGGCCATGGAGGTTAGTGGTAACTCAGCATTACAGGGCCTGTTGATGTAAATAAGGTTCTAAACTATGCAGGCAGAGCCACTGAATAATCCTGCTTTTATAAAATGCAGTAAATAGAAATGGTTACTTACATTGAAATGCAAATTATACTTGCAGTCGAATTAGAGAGAAGTGGACTATCTGCACCTAAGAATACCATTTAGTTTAATTTGGGCCGGAGTACTTGTGCTTAAGAAAAAACCCATTTATATTTTAAATTAATGTTTTAAGTGCTTGTGCTGTAATTTTAAGAAGTTGCTTTCAGTTGAGGTCTTTAATTTGTTTGGTTCCTGGTTAATTAACAAAGTGGAACTTTTCTCATTCTGTCAGTCACTGGACTTTGCATTCAGGGTGATTATAGTTTAGAGTGAATTGTATTTTCTGATAATAATTGACTTACCCTAATATCCATCCATCCATCCATCCATTGATCAAACTTATATTAGTATGAGTTTGTATAGACCATTACAAATGAAAAAATTTCCAAAATTCTGCTGTTGTATCCAAGTAAAAACAATAAAATAAATGTTTTTATTCTTTTGTGTTTATAATCAGATTTGTTTTATTCTTTATTGGGCAACTGTTATGAAGCCATAGGCCATTTTCAAGAAAATTCAGACATTTAATACTTTAAAATTAGCTGATAGCACGTCTGCCCATAACGTTCAGACATGCCTATAATATAAATATCATAAATATGCTCATTTATGCTCGTCCGCATTAGCAGGTAACATGTCACTGTATCCCAGCACAGTCAGACCACATCGAGCTGCGTTAACTGTGGCTGTGCTAGTTCTCCGAGCACAAACTGCAGCACCCTCTGCACAGGGTTTCCAGCATGAGGAAGATCACCTCAGGTCTGAACACTGCCCTCGTGGACGTACACGGTCGGCGTCGTACTGGAGCCGCGTTCTGGCGATTCAGCCTGATCCTGTGTTTATACGTGAACTTTGTGTTGCCCGTCTGCCTGCACGCTCATCTCCTCTACTTCTCTTCAATACACTGGTGCCTTCTCCCCCCCCCCCCCCCCCCCCCCCCCCCCCCCCCGGGCGCCGGACCCGCCCCCG
>JAABNY020000136.1:15965258-15976028 GCA_015164015.2 Brevimyrus niger
AGTACTTCAAAAGATCAAAGCGGGGTGGGGTGGGGTGGGGTAGTATGGGGGGTATGGGGGGTTTGGGGGGGGGGGGTTGGCGAACCGCAAGTAGAATGGTATTTGAATGTTTAGCCCTGAAGACATTTCATATCCTCATTGTACCTATGAGATCCTAGCAAGTCACATGACAGGATTAGAATTCTCATAAATCCCTTCATTTCACGCTCCACTGTCCATTTGGTCATTGTATGTAAATAAATGACTAAAATGTTTCCTAATGTTGACATAGCAGTTTGGAGAGAACTATGTTTGACTCTTCTTTGACACTGCCTTGTAACTTCATGGTAAGTGGGAAAACACTTGTTACTGGTAAATTTATGGGTGATTTGATACTGATATTTGCTGAAGATGCTTGTTTTGTCACAGTTTTTGTCACAGTATTAGTCTTGCCTGTGATCCTTAGTGAGTTTAAATGAGCATGATAGAGACTGGCAAAGGCTGTTAACTTCTTTGAGGAGTTTAACGATCTTTATGGTGTGAGTGGGTTATGCCGACGTGTGCTGTGTGGCTCAGCACTTTAGGCATCTGTGCCCGTCACCAGAAGGTGACCAATTCAAGTCCCACTATCGTATTTGAAGGGGCACATGACCGCCGGGCCCTTAAGCTCAGACGACACCAGGCAAAAGGGCCGACCCTGTGCTCAGACCCTAAGCTCCGCTCTCAGTTGTATATACGCGCGTGTGTGACTCAAAGGAGCGAGGATGGGATATGTATAAAGAAGCGATACATTGTGCAAATGGTGACGCATCCTTTAAGGCTTTGGGGACCCGAAGGGGGGTGTGGCTTCTGGATTGTCATTGGATTTTATGTGTGTCATACTTGTAGTGCCCTGTTGCTTGATAGTCCGTATGGAGCATAAGCCTTAATACCATCTGGGGATGCCTCAGAGCTCTCGCGCGCTGCATACGGCCAATGGGACGCAAGGACTACAATATACGGCCAATAGGACGCAAGGACTACAATATACGGCCAATGGGACGCAAGGACTACAATGTCCCATGTTGTGGCACAGATGAAAACGAAGCAGGGAGGCTGATCGGAAGGGATGGAGGTATGTTTCATAACAGGGAGCGTGGGAGAGGTGATTTCCCTTAAGGTGATGGGCGGCGGGAGCGACGGGGATGGACATCGGACAGGGCCGCGAGCCTGAACACGGCATAGAGCTCTCTGCGGGAAACTGCTAGCTGGTACCATGATACTGGGAGTCACTCAGCAGAATGGTGCATATGGACTGGTTAACAGATGGAGCTGACCAGTCTGACCAGCCGGCCGACTGGCTCCCATCAATCAGGTACCCAGCACACAGAATACACTACAAACATGCCAGCCAGGGGCCTTTGGAGCTCGGGAGGCTGGAAATCAGGCCTTGAGGCGTGCATGAAAATGGCTTTGTCCTGGTAGGCGTCTGCAAGCTGCAGGCCGGCAATGGTAGCCTCAGGATCACTTTCTTCGACTAACAGAAGTCTGTAACTTTAACCGGAAGATGAGGAAGTGCATGACATTACTTTGGTGTCCTTCCTGTGGGATTCCTTGTAATATGCACCGTCTTCTATTTATAGTGATAGGAAGTGCAGTGACACTTTCCTGGGATAGATTAAATTCTACCTATTGGTTAATGGCCTTTAGCAGAAGGTGCGATGGTCAAAGGCTGTGAGCTCCCTTCAAAACAGGGCTGAACTTAAGCCAATGGGACGTCTTAGCAAAAAGACAAGTGGTTAGACTGAGAGTGTAGAGACTGGTGATTTCCAATGGTCTCTATCAAGTTTTCCTTCTTCAATATATCATGTATGCGTCAGAAGAAGGATTTGAGAGTACAAAGCCATCCTAGTGTCCCTATGTCTATTTAGGGCCACGGTCATTAAGGATGATTAGCAGTTATTCATCAGCAGAGTGTTTTAGAACTTCAGGTAAATCTTTTCCACACTGCCTGACTTGTTTACTTTTTGCTGAATGACCTTTACCAACTAGCCATATTAAAATAGAATGGCGATATCTGATGGGGAAGATGTCTGGAAGTAAGTTGTAAAAGTGGTAATCTATAGTGGCTTACTGGCTGATTTTTAATCAGCCAGCTGTAAAGCCTAGAGGTCTAATACACTACAGTGTCACTGTTAAATAGTTTTCCTTTCGTAATTTTGTGTGTCGTTTGATTTTTACGTTAGGCCTCTAAAATAGTGTCTTTGTTGCATGGTAGAAATGCTCACCTTTATTCGGACTGGCCTCCCAAGGCAGTACTGGTTGATCGTGTTACAAGGACTTGCTACTTTTCATAGCGATTTCTAGACCGGGTGGCTCCTATGGGCCCAATTACCTGAACTCTGAAGCACCATGACCACATTTATTCAGTAGCCAATCCCATACAAAAGCTGAAAAATCCACCTATTCTTTAAGGCATTCGAATCACGCTTTGCTGTGCCAGTGAGTCTCTGGAAATTTGCATTTGGAAAAAAAAAAACATGCAAAATGGATTTGTTTTGTCTGTTAGACGTCTGAACTCGATTGAACAAAGAACAGCATGCAAGAAGGCCATTGATGTAATGGTTACTTAATAATAAATCAAATTTGAAATGAAAACCTCTCCATTTAGCTCATTCTGTTTTGAATAAGACGTAGCCTTATAAGGCTTGAGTTCGTCTTGCTCACTTTGAAGCTTGGCAAGTTAAAAGCATAGACATATGTTTAAATACACCTCATCTGCACAGTACGCTCTCTGTATAAGCACAGTAATGAAGTCCAGCAGAAAAAGAGACATAAAGACCATGTTTTGGATCTGCCCCAGCTATGAATGCCTGTTAAAATCCATCAACTACTGGTGCACAGAATGGACCAAAAGTTATTTGTAAATGTTGGCTGTGTTTTCATGACATATGTTCATGATTATAAATGTATTCCTTTTCTGGTCACAGAAATTTCTGTCTGCAAAGGCAATGTAAGAAACGTTGACAAATGAATTGGATTCCAAAGGCAGTTTTGATTTTTATTTTTATTTATTTTTTTTTAATCGAAAGGTATTCTTAAAGAAAACTCCACGTCGTGCATCGCTTAGCAACACGGTCGTTATGGCAGCCGGGTAACTAGGGACAGGACACTCAGGAAATGTGTCACTCTGTAAACCTGTCTCCCCCTGCTCCCCTTGTCGAAAAAAACTCAGACTTTACGAAAGAAAGGCTTTAATGGCTGCAACAGTCCGGAGCCAGACGGGGAGGACTCTGTTGACCAAAGCCCCCTGAATGACGAGAAGTTCCGCAAGACCAACGAGGACCTGGACCTCCTCTCCAAGAGATCCGGCGTTGGTCCCCGCCCCCACCCCCTCCATTTCCAACTCCCCCTCTCTCTCTTTCTTTCTCTTTTTTTTTTTTTTTTTTTTTTGTCCTCCCTGAACCAAGGCTCTGAGCAAGAAAGAGCACCGTGACTCTGAGAGCCCCGACCCCGAGGAGCCCTTCTCCCTCACCCCCCGCACTGAAGAGAAATACAAAAAAATTGACGAGGAATTTGATAAAATGATGCAGAGCTATAGGCTGTCAGTGAGTACAGGAATCGCCGCCATAGAGACTGACAGCAAGCCGTAGAGCCGCCCGTCGGAATCCCCCCTCGAGTGTGTTTGGGCAAGGATGGAGGTGTGGGAGCATTTAAAGGCACAGCTACAATTCGGTCCTTGCTGCCCCTGGAAAAATTAGGTGGGAAAGAGTTTAAGGGAGCGCTGGCGGGTCCAAAATGTGCTGTGGATCCGCGTCCCTTTAAAGCTCTCCTGCCACGCTCCTCCTCTTCGTCCTCCTCCTCCTCCTCTTCGTGTCAGGAGCCACACGGCGCACTCTGCCTGCGTTGTGCCTTTAATGCTTTGTGTGACGTGTGATCTGTCTGCCTCTTCCCGTCCCCACGCTGCCGGGGCTGTCCCCCTAGGTCTTTATTTTTATCTCGGCGTTGGCTAAGCTGGCCCGCGCGCGGCTCCTTCTGTCAGAGACGCCGGCGGAGAGATCTGTGGCAGTGCCTGCTGCCGCGGCCGTGCTCTGTCAGGGCGGGGTTTCGCGACACTGTCCCGGGTCAGGTGACACCCAGCGGATCGCCTCATTGGTCCAGCACAGGCTGTTTACAGCAGACGAATAGTTTAACAAGGGTAGTTTCAGATTGTAATCAGTGCAATCTAAATTAACTAGTTTATTATTGGTTTATGTATTATTTTTATTATATAATATTATATAATAATAATAATAATAATAACAATGCTACAAATGGTATGTGAATTGTTTGTTTCCATTTGCCACAGATGTATGGTATTTTTAATGTATAATAGTAATTCATTGAAACATATACTTAGGTCTCAATGTCCCGGGTATTTTACTAACCTTAACTCCTGTAGTTTCCAGGTCTGCCTTAATCAAGCTGTATTCAGCCTGTGTTTGATGAGAAGCATCCTGGGTGTGAGCTGCTTGCTCAGAACGCGCTCCATTCGGAGGAGGAATGTAATGTACCTTTGGAGACAGACGAGCGTGGCCTCGACTTCCACACGCCCCCCCTCCCCCTGCCACTTTTTGCCCAGCACACTTGTCAGGGGTCAGGGGAAGCTGCAGCATACAGCACGAGTCCCTCAGAGAGCCAGACGCGAGCAGCTCTGATACGAGCGCCAGCCCTACAGGCGGCTGTGCGTGGAGAACGAGATGAGAGCTCCTGAGCTGGAGGGCTGAAAGTGCCCATATGTTCTCTGCAGGCTTCATCTCCATCTGCATGCGTCTGACACAAGGTCCTCCCTTAATTCTCCCTCAGACAGACAGCCGCAGCCACGACAGACTCCCGGAACCGCGACTCGTATTTAATTTACGTCGGCATCGCGAAAAATTCAAGATTAATGGTAAATCGGGATCCCAAGGTCATCAGTCAAGTCGGACGGGCTCTTGTGGACTGGAGGGGGGGGGGGGCAGGGTGCCTCTTTTTGGCCTGCCAGCTGCTGCGAAGTGGACTGACACCATCTTACATTGATAGGGTAACTTTAAGAGGATTCTAGGACAGAAGGATGGAATCAAACTAGGGCATCATTTTAATTCATTTTGATACCCTTGCATTGAAGCAATCCACCAGAGTAAAGTTCAGGTCAGAAAATAGGTTATTTTTTTTTTTTTATTGCTGCCTGACTAAACTTTTGCAGTGCAGTATGTAAGTGGAAATCTTAAAATTTTAATATTAAGGGAGCAAAACAAGATTTATCTTGCCTTAACTGCAATGTAGATAAAAAATTTAGGGTAGAATATTGAACCCTGTTAAAAATTGAGCCAAATGGCTTAAAGTACCAAGCAAGTCTATCAAGAAGTATAACTAAAGCATGTAATTTTGCTATTGTTTCCTGACGTTCTTGTAGAGAGCATGATAAAATCCCCCCGTGCGTTCCATTAAAACTTGTTCTTGCTCGTTCGAGTCCTAGAGCCGTGAAAAAAAAGGTAAAGTGTAAAGTAGCTAGAGGGTATATTAATCTTGGTCGTCTTCCATAGACACGCGTTGCGAAGTTGGCACCTTTAATGAGCTGCTTCACTGCGCTTCAATAGGGCTGCTGGCCCACGGAGGCCTGGAGCCGCACCGCCCCCTAAGCGCCGCCCGGATCGCGAAGGGAATCGGGCGAAGCGTTCGGAGAACGTCGGTGCCGAATGGTGCCAGGTGATGTTCTGAATCCAGCAGTCAACGCCCTCGGACACCAAGTGCTGTATGCTGTATTTTTGCCCCGCTCCCAGCTCAACAACCCTGACTCTAACCTCCCCCCCCCCCGCTTGGCCTGCGTGCAGTGTGGTTACTCGCGCCATGTCTCTGAGCCGCTGGCACCAGCATGTGGGGTCACCGACTCCCCCCCACCCCCCTCAAATGTTATTACCCAGATGCCCTTTACTAGGTTATGTGAGACACAGGTGTCCCCAGAAATGGCCCGACGCAGCATTGAGTTCCAGTCTTAAAGTCAGTAAGTCGAATACAAAGGAGAAAGATGACGTTTCTAAGATTCGGCCCCAAATCCTGAACGGTGCAGGTGAACGTTTTTGGTTCTATGTGAGATGAGAAGAATCCAGTAGTCGTGGACAAGGAATGAAATCGCATAAAGCTTAAAAGTTCAGCATTAAAGTATGTCTTTGGCACTGAGGATCTAAATAGCATTAAATGCCATTTAATTCTTGCAATTTCTTTCCCATTCAGAGTTGAACACCTGCCAGCAATGTCTGCGTTATGTGGAACGGAAAAGTAATTAAGTGAGCAGCGCTGCTCGCAGAGCATTTGACGTGGGCTGGTTTAACTTTTGAAGCAGAGTTTGAAGAACGCCACTTGTGAAATGAACGCACCTGTTCTTCATGTGTGTTAGCGTAATGCCGTTGCCCATTTCGAGGGCTTGAAGGTCACCGAGCTTCACCGAGTGAACACGTGCTTAGCTGTCATCTAATCATTTCTGGTAAACGTGCTGCATTAATCAGCCTTGTTCTGCCTACAAGCTCTTCCCAAGGACTTGTTGTGGTTATGTGTGCAAAGTCCCGTCTTAAAAATGTATTTTGCTATTATGAGCTGTTTCATGAACCTGTTCTAATTATACTGGTCTTTTCTGTTTTTAGAATCACTGCTCTTGTTTTTCACCACTGCACTTTGCTGTTTGTGGTCTTTACGTCGTTTTCAGCTACCTTTGATATTATAATTATGTAAATGGAAATGTAATTCACAAGTAGAGCTTTGTTTCTTTGTTCTCTTACTAATGTTATTTTTACGCAAAACTAGTATAACTAGCTACATATAAATTGTCCTTTAACCTTCAAATTTCTTTTTAGTTGCATGTTTCAGAGTGATTTGAAAACCCATTTCTTTCTTTTTTTGATTTCCTATCCATTTGTCATTTATGTATAAGGACAGTGATAAAAGATGATTGTTGCTGTTATTCCTTATTTTTTTTATACAACACAGTTTGGAAAGTACTTGCATGTTATGTGTTTTGTTTATCACACTCCATTGGCGTAATTTCTTTCCATCTGCGGATGGTTCTGATCATTTCAAAACAAATCACCTGAAAGATTTGGAGCGTGTGAGCGAGGCAAGGACAGAAAGGGGGCAAAATTAAAAATCAACTCCTTAAACTGGGTCCCATTCAGGATAGGACAGGCAATGTCTGTCCCACATTCTAAATATAGAGGCCCTGTTTTTTCAGACGATCGGGGGAAAATAGGTTGCTCTTAGAAGGCAGAAATGGTCAAGTCCACTGAAAGCCTGCCCTTCTAAAGATGCCATTTAGCAGCAGTATGCTACAGTTAGGATGCAATTAAACCAACCCTCACCTCTCAATCCCTTTAGCTGGCTGGCTAACCACCAGGGGACTCTGCCGGGTTGACCTGCATTCTTACGTGTGTGAGCATGTAGCGTGTAGCGTGTCTCCATGTCCCCCCATACCAACATTCTGCTCGGGGATCCGAGGCATCTCCACAATTCAGACATGCATGTTTAGTCTGGTTATAGATGTTCTGTGTACTGCATAAGTACTTAATTTCCGCGCCCAAAGTTGTATAACTACAAAGCAAACCAATCTCAATTGATGAGTATTAACCACATTATAAACTCTGAGACTGTTTGCATCACATGAAAATAGGCCTTCGAGGTAATGTGACGGGTAGTATGAAATGACGGGTCTTACTCACGAGCACCTTTGCTACCTCAGAGCCTTCTCATTCCCACTGAGATCACCCAGCAGTGGGACTTTATTGGGAAAAGGTTCAGGTATTTTTTAAAGAATCTTATTTTAATAGGCTTAATTGTGGAATGGATTTGGGAAGCTACTGGAAATGAGTTCTATCTGCTTACATATTTATTCATTTTGGGGCTAATAAGTTGCTTGATCCCATATAGCTGTTTTCCGTTTAAGGTCTTATTAGCCAGTTAAAGGAAAAGTCTATAGTTTCTTTGGCTTTATCATAATATCTAGCAGGATGTTGGATAACCGGCATTTGTTTGCATCCCTGTAAAATGTTTTCTCTGTTTGTCTCAGTCTACAGTCCAGCCTCCCACTTTCTCCATGCCCGTCACAGTCCCAGTGACCAATCAGAATACACTACAGTTCAGCAACCCCAGCAGTGCCCTGGTTACCACCTCCTTTGTGACATCATCTCTGTCGGACCCCCGCCTCTTATCACCACAGCAACCAGCCCTACAGAGGAACACAGTGTCTCCAGGGTTACCACAGAGACCAGCCAGTGCAGGTAAGAAAGGTGAAGTAATAATTATTAAGACATCCATTTCGAGGAGAAAGAAGCATATTGCTGCATAATTTCTCCACTGGCTGGTCATCCGTCGGTCATTACAGATTTCCGCGCACAGTGTGGGTTGTAATTGACGTTGTAGAACAGTTTTGTCCATTTTTTTCCATATGAATGTTTAGAATTTTTTACGGAAGTATTATTGCTGAAAAGTGTATTTTCCCGAAAGGCACAGGGCTCGTCCCTTTGAGGGCTTATTTAACCTGTGTCTGTAACCCCCCAACACTGCTTTCTGCCCTAAAGCTCTACCTGAGGAGCAAATGGGACTGAGGGTCCTAGTGGGGAATCTCCCATTGAAGTAGAGCTCTAGTCAGTCTGCAGTGTCTGAGTCTCCCTTAGTCTCAGGCCTGGCTGGGGCATAACTGACAGACAGGTTTGCGGTGGGTGATGATGAAATGCAAGGAAAAAAGATAAATAAAAGGATAGTGATGCCTTTTTTATGGGTTTATTAAATTTTTGATATAAGCACTGATTTAGCGATGTGCGGTAAATCATTTTGGGCTCTTCATTATCGATTCTGACATTGATATTACTTGAAAAGACCACACGTCTCAGGGGGAATAAAACCAAACTGAAGTGCAGAAATGCACTCCTTTCCTTGGAGAAAATAAATGTGTATCAATCTCATACACGCAGTGCTATCAGAAAGTATTGGGATGCTTGCTTAATCCTGTAATGTTGTCGCAAATTGACTGGTTTCATATCAAAAGTCTATTGACAAGCAGTGCTTAACATATTTAGCAATATCTTTCTCACAGGCATTTTCTTTTTTATTAAATGTCGTTTTTTTTGACTGACTCATTCAGTTCTGTTGTTGCCAATTTGATCTTAATTCCTGTTGTAGTCACTGGTTCCCATGGGAGACAAAAACACAAGCGTTTGGTGTTTTAAGTTATTGTACTAAGGTGTTACTAATTTAAAAAGCGCACAGTGATGCTTGTCAATGAACCTTTTAAACTCTGAGCAGCTCTTTTATAACTGCAATTTGGGTTTAAATTTGATTAGCGCTTGAAATTAAAGTTGTACTTTAGAACATCCGGAATTTTCTAATGTGATGTATTTTTTGTGAACAAAGTAGTAAAGTAGTGATTTTTCTTTTGAACCAATAAACTAGCTATTTTTATTTTTTTATTTATTCTACTACATTAGGCAAGCTGTGCGCACTGTTTGTATCAGGATTTCTCTGTCTATACATGTGTGTGTCTGTCTGTCTATATCTGTGACATTTATTAGTTCTGAAACTCCTGAACTTCAGCTTTGTCAGTAGAGTCTGTGAGTGTCTTTCTAAGAATTGGGGTCTCTAACAGTGCTGCGCAAATGCTAATTTGTTCCCCTGTAGGTGCACTTTTAGGAGGTGAATTGAACAGCTCAAATGGAGCATGTCCGAGTCCAGTTGGTAAGTACGTCACAAACAGAACTTTTAGTCTTTGGTCTCCTTACAAGAAGTTTACTTTTTCTTTCCGGCTGTCGTCACGAAGGCTCGGCACTTTCAAGGCGTGCGTTTTTTCAAGACCAAGACGGTACAGATTAAATCAGTTGAAACCCACAGCAATTCGATGATTTCCTTCTGCGAACTTTAATCTTTCGTGGAAAAAAAAGTGAACGATATACTTGAATACTACAAATGAATGTTTGTGGCGAGATGGTATGAGAATGGGACGTGGTTAGAAAGGCATGTCTAGTAGTGGTGCACTATGAGGACGGGTTATGATAATGGCTTATCTCTCCCACTGTTGCTGGACATTGTCACTCTGGTGAGAGCTGAAGGTCACAGAGCTGCCTGGGGGCCTGTTGGATGGGGGGAGAGAGCGAAGTAACAGACTTGAATGGTCTTAACTAACCCCTCCACCCCCTGCCCCCCCCCCCATCTCCCACACAGTCAGCTGTTCCCTCACATCTCTGCAGCTGACTGCTTGTGCCATCCAAAAAGTGCTCTTTCCCTTACCCCCTCCACCACACACACACACACACACACACACACGCACACACACTCACACACACTCACTACAAGGTGCCTTTGACAGCTGCAAGTGTGGCACATTTTAGTGTTTAGCCTCGACGCGACACAATTAATTGAGAAACAATTTTCCCCGTTGCTTAACAGTACATTTATAGCGTCTGCGGTATCTCTCTGCTGTGCGTTTGCCGACCGGCCTAAATAAGCTGCCGTTTCTCTGCCTCTGCTTGCATGGCGTCTCAGTGCCCTGCTGAGGAGCTTCTGCCTTGACCTTATCGGTTAAGACGAGGTGAATCGTCGAAAGCCGTTGCCCGCGTACAGCGGCAGCACAAAATATCCTTTTTGACGTGTGTGATCTGTGGTTCCCAGCGCGTGAGGTGGCCCGGGTGACTCAAAGCCCCCCCCCCCCCGGCCCCCCCCCAACCCCCCCCCCCCCCCCCCTCTCCGCCGTTTTGTGGAGGGCGGCGGGGGGGGGGTGTCGGGATTGTCGGCACCCCGAGTTCCTGGCATTTC
>JAABNY020000136.1:15989180-15999468 GCA_015164015.2 Brevimyrus niger
AGAGAACTGTAGCCTTCTGTACTATTAAAGAGTGACGATATCCAGCCTCACGCAGGCGGGGGTAAGGAGCGCACCCTGACAGAGCGCACCCATCACACGACAGACCGCCTCAGGGAAGACCGCCCCAGTGCAGCCTGCGGCTCATGACACCTCAGCAGCGCACTGGTCCGGACGGCATGGAACAGTGTGAAGTGTTTCTCCCCCAGTGGCAGGCGTGCCAGTCCTGCCGCCAGCCCCCAAATGCTCCCTGAAGTACCCAGGACGAATCAGTTGCAGGTTGAGGGCCTTGCTGAAGGGCCCAATAGAGTAGGATCACTCCTGGCATTCGCAGGATTTGAACCAGCAACCTTCCGGTTGCTGGCACAGATCCCCAGCCTTGGAGTCACCTGTCCGCCCTACTAACCTTGGATAAACCAGTAAATCTCTTCATTATATCAAAGGGAGAACCAGCTGGATTTCCTCGAACCTTTGCTCGCCTCTGCTTTTCGATCGTGGTTCATATATAATTTTTGCTCCTTTTCATGGCTGCTTAATTGATCGAATATCAGGCTATTTAATAAAGTTTTTTTCTTTATTTAAAAAAAAGAAAACAGCCTAGCTTGTATTTAAGGGGGCTGAGGGGTGTTCTTGTAAATGAAAAACAAATGAACTCTGTTTTCAGCATTTTACGGCTGACGGCTGTCGTATTGAAGCAGCCCCTGTTCTCGAAGGCGAACAGTGAAAGATATATCGAGGTGGCTTTAGATAAGCTTGCTAGCTTTTAGAATCTTAATTTCATCAGATGTCTAGGAATCTGTTGAAAGTATGGCATGTGTTTGTGTATATTATATACATACACCTTTCGATTCTCCGTGGATGGATGGATGGATGGATGGACGGATGGATGGATGGACGGAGATATATAAAACTCAGACTAGTAAAGCTCCAAGCAGAAATGCTGGAGGGCCAGTGTAGGAGGTGATGGAGGAGATGACTGTGTGAATAGCTTATAATATTTACTTTAATAAAGCGCACTTTAACCTCCCACCCCTGTCCTTTGTAAAAGCCACGGTTTTGGTATTAGCTGGTCCCCTTCTGACTCTTGGGGGGACAGTGAGGCCATCTTGTACTGTTCTAAAAGCGAGGGGATTTTCCCTTCGTTCAGCCTTGTCTGTCTGGCCATCATCTCTCCATTTTCCCCACACGGCCACCTGATCTTTGCAGCGGCCCTGTGCGAGACCTTAGCCCTGTCATCTGGTCGAAGGGTGACCCTCATCACCATCCGCCCTGTCATCTGGTCGAAGGGTGACCCTCACCAGCCTCAGCCCTGTCATCTGGTCGAAGGGTGACCCTCACCAGCCTCAGCCCTGTCATCTGGTCGAAGGGTGACCCTCATCACCATCCGCCCTGTCATCTGGTCGAAGGGTGACCCTCATCACCATCCGCCCTGTGCTCAGCCTCCATTCTGTTCCTCAGAAACCATCTCCTCTCCTCGGCGAAGTCGTCTGTTTGGTTCTAGGACAGAGACACTTTCCAAAGCCCCTGTTTGCACTTCTGAAGTAGAGTAGCGGAGGATATGTAAAGACAAAGAGAAAAAAAAACACAAAAAAAGACAAGTGACTCCTGTAAAATAAAAGCTATTTACTCGTTATCTTTACGACGTGTATTGAAATTCTGCAATACTCCAGAATTGTCTAATATTTTTATCTGTTACGTACAGTATATTGAGTATTTTATAGTGTGTTTATCGTTAGTGAAAAGATATTCACTATTTCTTATGAAGGCTGGGAAACTAAGACGTGTTTCATTGTGGTTCTTGAGAGGGAAACTGGATCCTTGTTTGGGTGAAACTTCTAGGGGCAGAAGAGTGTCCTAGCTCCCCCCCCCCCCAATCCTAAACATTTTGAGTATTACTGCATCCAGGCTGAGACGATTTGGAGGAAAAGGTCAGAGCACAAACAAGTAGCAAGTATCTGAAGTGTCTAAAAAAAAAAAAAAAAGCTTTCAGCAGTGGTATGTCCACAACATGTCTCTCTTTGATGATGTTTCATGCTCCCGCTGTTTATTCTTTTTTTTTTATTTTTGCTTTGCAAATTTTGAATTCATTCAAGCTGGAAACGTTTGTTTTTTTTATTCCTTTGTGCTTCATCGTCTGGCCGCTGCGGGTCTTTAAGAAAAGCGGCTTGGTGACGTGGGTATCCTGTGTACCGTCAAGGTCACCACTGACCCATAAAGTATTAAAGTATCAACTCTTTCGTTTGCGGGTCGCTCTGGCACACTAAAACGTCGTCGATCGAGCATCTACCACCCGTCCTGGCAGACCCACTCAGAAGAACCTGATGAGAATATCTGCAAGGTTCATTTACGGACTGTAGCATCTATCTATCTATAGGTTAAGGTCGCCGCCATGGTACCTCTGCTGTGAATCAGGGGACTTTCTCACTCACTAGTGAGAGGAAACCATTCTCCATTAATCAGCCAGCAATACAGGTTCACCTTGCATCGCTCCACCGCAGTCCTCGCAACCAAAGTTACAGGCCGTGCCCTTTCCGTCGACGTCTCTCGGTGCTGTCCCGTTCCTGCTTTTTGTAGGACATTGCTGAACGACGCTTGCAGACCTCAGAGGATAAGCCTGACTGTAAGAGGCACCGGCTGTACAGACTGGCACGGTAGTTTAAAGGGAAACCTCCTACGTCACTGATGGGGCATCCCAGCGAGTCCCGTCTATGGACAAAGACGCAGTCTCCAAAGGCTGCCAGACACTTACCTACAGCTGATCCGCAACTGGCCGTAAGCTGAGGAAGCCAAGCCCAGGGTACATGCCGGCCAGAGAGGACATGGGCCCGGCCTCGTCTGCTTTTATGTACTTTGGCTTTAAGCACTGAAATGTAACAGCTGTTTTGACACTGAGCTGAGTCATTGTTATCGAAAGGAATGACAATCTTAAAGAGGTGACCTGCGCCCCTTATTTCACATGTATAATGTTGTTTTAGAATATCACTCATTTTGTAGTGTTAATTTGTGCTGGTGACAGTTCTGTTGTCTTTTTTTTATTAATATTATAGTTATTGTTATTACTAATAATGATAATGGTAATAATAATAATGAAAGCCAATTGTTTTCTGCCGTTTTGTGTGGGGTAGAATTCTTTTGTTTGTTTTTTTGTTATATAAATATTATATAAAGTATATTTTTGTTTTCTGTTTGTTCCTTTTTTCTTCAAAGGGGTGTTAACTAATATTGCACGGTTTATGAATAAATTGTAGTAATATTAGTGCATATAAATAATGGAGTAAAGGCAAAACACAAGTTGAATAAAACTACCAGTCAATGCTGCAATTTTTAGTCTAATGTTTAAAAAACTGGTTCATACATGAAGTGGCAAAGTGCACATTTAATTTATTTCTGATCAGACACAAAGATTTCAGTGATGTAAATGCATGATTAAGCAAAATATGGATCAGTAATCCATATAAATATATAAAAGAAAAATATTATCAATGGGATTATAAATCATGAGATGTAATGGAAGAAAAAGGTTTAAAATAAGAAAATTATAGCTAATATATTGTGTTTGGCTAGTCTGCTTTGAGTTTTGTAAAAAAAAAATATATATATATATAATAAATAAAAAGTTTTGTTTTTGGAGAATGATATACAATTTGTGTATATTTTCATAAACAAAGTATGCACTGATATGTTATTAAAATTCTATACTGCTTTTACAAAGTGTTTGTTATTGTACCAAAGTATCCATTTGTCCCTTGACACCTTTCCCTTTTTGCGTATGTTTTACCGTATTTTATATATTAAATAGACAAGTTGACCTAAAAGGAGAGGTTGTTTGGTTTTATTCAATTTCAGTGAACACCCCATATCCATTTGAATGATGGTTGCGATCATAAAATTTAAGCAGCGTATTTTATTTGTTCCACTGAAAAGGTTTTTTAAAACTGGCTAATTAAAGATCTTTGTTCAAGAGCAAGTTATGTGATGTTTTATACCAGCGTGGTCAGGGGGCCTCACAGAGTGTGTAATGCACCATTATATCCACTAGGTGGAAGTCTGCTTGCTTTCCAAGCCAATGTTGAATACCTGCCATGTTGTGGATTCTGCCAACAGAATAGTGTTTCGGCCTAACTTTCCTTACCTGTTTCACAGCTCAGGTAAAGCACTCATCTCTGAAGTCACGAGTCCTTCGTACTTAGGTTTCAACGGCTGGGTAAATGGGGACTGACTTGTCCATGATTAAGAAAAAAAAATGCATCTCCAAATGTCTCCATCTGGTACAATGTCTGTCTTTTTTTTCCCCCCCTCCTCTTGAAATCTGTTCTTCTGGCTGCACAAAAGGAAACGGATGCTAGCGGGACGTGAATATAAGAGCGCCATTGTGGGTGAGTAAGGAGAGGAGAATGCGCAGCCGGCTGCTGGGGGGGGGGGCGGCAGTGAGCGGCAGAGCTGCTGGGGGATGATGCATCCGTTTCGGCCCCGACTTACGCTGGACCTCTGTCTGTTTCATTAAATTAAGAGCATTTTGTATATATGAAGTATTTTATATAACGTGTCTGTTTAACTGATCCTGATCGGATTGATTCCCCCCCCCCCCCCAAAGTTATGCAGTTGTATGTATTTTTCTGGAGGGCATTATGTGTGTCCCTTTCAGTGGTGCCGTCTGCTGTCCAGTGCAGCAGTACGGGGGAGGGTGGGGATGAGGATCGAGGAGCTTAACTACACTCATGCCTGGAGATTAGGGTGACGGTCACATGACGCCAGGCGCAGGCCTCAGTATTGGCGGGGCCCAGGCCGAAGGGCTGCGAGGAGGGAGCTGCGCCTCCTCCAGGCCCCTCGTGCGCCGTGACGCGATCAGCAGAAGGACGGGAACCGTGCTGATGCATCGTGGATTTGTCAAATGAAACATGAAGTCCGACGGTGTAGCTTCTCAGATGGGTGAAGATTACTGTGCGGAAGTCATGATTGGTTAATAGAGCCTGGTGGTGAATTGTAACACAGTCATGGTGCTGGGGGGCCCCGAGGAGAGGTTAGGGCGCTGGTACTGTAGGCATCTAGCTATTCTGCGAGAGATCAGTAACTCTTTGGGAAACAATAAATTCTTGTTAGTTTTTGTCATGTTGTTCATTTCCACGAGTTCAGTTCTCACGCACGCACTTGCGAGCCAGTTCGATGGCTTCGAATGTTTTCATCAACGGCCTAAGACTTTTTTTTTTTTTTTTTGTAGTACTGTGTATGATAAGGGAATTGGGTAAAAGCTGTGAATGAACAACAAGCACTAATCAGATGATTGGTGAGTTGTTATTGGTGTTGGGGGCGGGGGGTGATATAAAAAAAAAAAGGATTTTATTTTTTCAATAATAGAATGTGAAAAAATGTGGCCAGTGTGAACAAAGGAGAGTGAGTATGCCCTGAGTGTGTGTGTGTGTGTGTGTGTGTGTGTGTTTGCACAAATGCAGCGAGGTGACGGGGGCCTTGTGGGGAATCGGCCCGCCGCCGCTCCAGGCCGCTGGGTCAGCTGTGCCGGTCAGCTGCCGCTGAGCTCATGCCTCTGTCAGGCAGGCGGACGGGCCCTGCTGTTGCTCTCCGCGGCGGCATCTGCTGGGCCCTCAGTCAGGGCTAAACATAGCTGCTTCTCCGGTGCCTTCTGACCAAGTCTTTATGTTCCTTTCCCTTGTGATGTATTGAAGTGCCATGGCTGAAAGTGCACAGCTTACGGCCGTAGCGACGTTGTAATGCGTCTTAAAAATGCCGTTTCACACCACCCCTAAGATGTAGTATGACGATTCACTGTCTTTCAGAGAAAATATTACTTGGCATTTGAAGGCATTCCGGTCGTCGTCGTTAGTTTATAAGCTTTAGATACTTCAGTGCCAGAAACGCCAACCATCTGCGCCTGAGCTTTTGTGACACAATTTGTTTTTGTGGAGGAAAAACACAAAAAAAGGAAGGAAGGAAAAAGGAAAAAATTCAAAGCCCTTTAAAGCCTTTCTATCTATCCGTCTTTCTATCTGTTTGTCCATCCTTCCATCCAGCCAGCCGCCCTCAAATTGGCACGTAAAATGTTACATAGTCATCCATCTTGTCTTTGCTTTAAAGGGCACAGTTGGTTTGGGGGGAACAGATGGCTTCCAGGAAAGTGCACCGTCACCCAGAGTCGAGATATTTCATCCGGATAAAGTCTCCTTGTCATTCCACCAACATGGGCTTAAAGGACTGGACTCTTCGATTGATGTGTGACGGGCACCTAAAATATAGACCCTAAGTGCAGCTGACCCAGCTATTAATATTGTTCTTGCAGTCTGTTTCATCAGTTGAAGTTACTCAGTAATGCCATAAGGCTGTGATATTTATGAGAGGAGCAGCTGTCCTTGCGGCATCATAACAGCATTTCACTCATCACATTGTCCGGATATTGCAACACGTGATGTCTAATGTAATGTGTGTGGTATGTTATTTGATGTAATCTGCTGTAACTTTAGTTCTATTATCAAAGTTCAAGACTAAGTCTTGGTCGGAACACCTCAAAGTATGTAGTTTCAGACTTATCCTCACATTGTACTGTGCCTCACAGTAATCCAGTGGTAAACTCGGACTGGCATTGTGATGACTGGCTCAATCAAGTGTTCAATGAAAATGAAACTGGTTCACAACACATTTCCACAGCTTCAGGGAAACTGTTACAAAGAAGCGAAATAGAATGACGACTCCAGGATGACTCGTAGCCCGTGGGATGGACTGATGTCAGCGTAATAGCATTTTCTCATTTTTGAAACCCAGAATTATGATGGGGAGGATTTAACGAGAAGGGAGTGAAGTTGCTGCTTTATGAATAGCTGCCATTGTCCTAAAAACTGGATGAGAAATGGCCTTGAGAAGGTGACTCATATATTGTTGCAAGTTATGTTTCTGTTTCTCTCTTCTTCTTTTTTTTATTTTTCTCACCTCTCCCCACTCATCTTGCATTTAAGGCCTGAAGGCTGTTCACTGAGCCAGAGATGTTGCTGATCTCACTGGGACCACCACCCCAGTACGTGATAAATCTCTTAATGGATATAAAAATGCAGATGCTACGCAGTTTATTTTATTGTTTCACATATGTGGAAAAAAAAGCTGTGTTAGAGGCTTTCTTTTTGGCTATAAATTCATTATTATACCTGGCATCCAGTCTATGTTTCCTGGGATGGGCTCCTCGCGCTTCTGGACTGAAGAAGTAGGTGGGGGGACAGACAGACAGACAGACAGTGATCTAACACAGCCTCTGTTATCTAACTATTCAATATGGCCCTGTTGCCATGGTCATTGACACAACTATTTCTGGGTCTTTTCCTCTATGCACCACAGCATTGTTCCCTAACCCTATCATCTGCAGCTCACTGCCATGACACACACACACACACACACACACACACACACACACAGAGAACCTCACTTTGACTATGTTTTGACTTTTACACAGAGACTCACTCATCATCCAAAACTTGGGTTCTCCAAACAGTTTTTTGTGTGTGTGTGTGTGTGTGTGTGATCGCTATCAAATAGAGCAGGCATGAGAGAAAACACACAAATCCCAGAAATAAAAAAAAACATTTCATAGACTCTTTGCCAATTACTTTATTTTCTCTTACACAATGTTAGGACATTTTGCCAAAACAAGATGACCATCAAAACTACCCAGGTATGACTTGCAACTGTGTATTCCACAAGGCAATCCCCCCCCCCTACCCAATGCTACCTTGTAGAACAGAATGAAGCCAGACATTTACTTCTCTCGGAGGAACATAGCTGTCAGCAAGGCTATTAACAGTTTTAAATGAAAGTATCCCAGAGTAACTTTTGTCTACAAGAACATTCTGGAGTGCTGTATCCCAGAAGCAGAAATGAACTGGTTTTCCAATAACAAAGACTAATGAGAATACAAAGATCTAATTTGAGCTGTCTGGCAAGTGGTTACCACCAACATACCTAACCTTTTGAATTCCTGCAGTACCGCATATTATCATTCATAATTCAGAATTTATACTGCATTGTGGATAAGAGTGTCAACATAGAAAGTATTAGGGAAATTTGGTATGTAGTCCTTGAACTGGTTTATTTATATAGGTGAAATTAAAAATTGCACAACCATGAATAAAGATGCTTTGTAGTACTTACTGTGACAGTATTAAAAGGTAGAACTTAGCTGCCCTGTAACTTCACAAAATAAATACAGAATGAGGATGTAGTTCTGATAAATGCTCAGAAATAAATATTCTTACTCTTTTGGTATTTTTGTTTTGGATACACAGTCTGTAAAACCTACTAAAATCATCAAAGCTCCAATTTAAAAAATAGCTGCTTAAGGAGAGTCTAGAAATGTCAGTTAGTTGTAGTAATATAGTAGTAGTATAGGCACTGTTGGTGTTGTTTAAAGGATGTTTAAATTTAGGCATTTAAAAACATGTAAAAAAAAAAAAAAAAAAACTTTATTATTTAAAAACAAAAAATAAATTGTATTGTCATGCTACTTTTTTTCCTAAAGGTTTTGTTAATTCTCTAAAAGTCATGCATCAAACCTTGTCATGCAAACTTTATAAAATACAGCCACCCTCTCCGTGAAGGATGCTTGTTTCATGTCTTCATATAAAATGTCATACCTTCAAGAACAACCTCTGAAACACATACACGATGTATCATTTGATGTTACGAGCTCTTCTTTGAAAATGTAAGACTGTTGTTCAGTTCTGTATATCTGCCGCAATTTAATCTGTTTTATTTGCACTGTTATGTGCTGTTATTGTTTCAGAGAATATACTTATTCAGTTTTATTTATAGAATAGGATGCGTTCTACTCCCCTCAAAAGTACTGATCATTCTTAGGAACTTTAATTTTAGAGCTACTTAGGCAGTAATTTCAGCAGAAGATCTCCACTTTTCTCCCAGCACTTCCTAATCTTCTCCCCCTGACCAGGAGTATTCCTCTTCCGGAGATTCTTCAGAATGTTTCTTGTCTTCTTCCATGTTTTTATAAAGTAGTTGCTTGACGTGAGCGGGGATTTGCTCTTGCTCTGGTAGACCGTGTGATTGAGCCCCCTTTAGTCTCACTTCCGTGCGCTGTTTTGTTTCCAGCACGTTCTCTATATTTTCCACGCTCGGGTTAGGGTGCGTGGTAACGCATTCCAAATTCTCACACTCCTGTGGATCAAATGAGGGTCCCATCTTTCCATTAGAATTCCAAAACTCTTCCTTCAGAGTGCTGCTAAACATCTTTGTGCCTTTCTCATGCATTGGGGTCAGTCCCTCAACTTCTGCAGTGAAGATGTCATCTTCCTTTGTTTTACTATTGTCTCCATTTTGCCGTTCCAAAGCTTTTGACTCTCTATCTTCGTATCGTTGCTCAGTGTAAGAAACGTATTCTGTTATGTTTTCATCACTTCGGATGAACTGGTCTGGTGCCTTTAAATCTGCGTCCAGAATCCCCCACTTATCATCTCGGAAGTGATCACCGGCATTTTCTAAGGAGGTGCTGGATAGTTTTGGGAAATGCTCCTCCGTCTCTCCTATTAATCCAGACTCATTCACAGAACATGTCACCATTTCCCTCTCTTTCTCTCTCCTGTGGTTTTCAGAGATCTCCTCCTGATTGATAGATTTTAATGACTGGCTGGCGTTGGGCGAGTCATCTTCAGAACTGTATGAATCCTCTAAGTCAGATATGGCAGTGTGTTCCAGAACGTCTGTGATGCTCGTGATCTCACTGCGCAGTGAGAGATCATCGGTGAAATCCGCGTTTGTTAGCATGGATGAGTTCTCACCATCCTCCTCCTTCTGCTCAGTGGACATTCCTGTTTCCTCGCTTTTCAGTGCATCTTCCGAGCGTTCATCTGATGTCACGTTGTGAGGATGTAACGTCTCACGTGTGTTTTCGTTCTCAATGGGAGGTGATTGTCCATGTGACAGTATTGCGAAGTTCTCGACAAATGATTCTTTTCTGATACCTTCCTCATTGTCTGATGAATTCCCTGAGCTTTCCCCACTGTTGATATTAGCAGGATTGACAAGGTTTGTTTCACTGTCATGGTCCTCATGGCTCTTTGGCTCCATAGATTTCTCACATTCTATAGTACCTTGCTGCAGCGGAAAATTGCTGCCCACCTCCAAATTAATTTGGGTTGTGGGGTCATCCTCACTGCCTTTCTCTAAATCTGCTTTGATATCAGTTGAATCTGCTTCTTGCTGCAGAGAATTGGTGTCCCCCTCTGTGTTAATTTGAGTTATGATTTCATCTTCATTATCTATCTCTAAATCTGCTTTGATATCA
>JAABNY020000136.1:16058673-16077765 GCA_015164015.2 Brevimyrus niger
GGGGCGGGTTGGGGGAGGGGGGGGGGGATTAGCATACAGGGGGAGGGCCGCCCCCAGGGGCCGTTCGTTAAAATTCCCTTCCCTCCGTTTTTTTTTTTTTTTGCCTAATGCCCCTATGTTTTTGCCCCCCCCCCCCCCCCCAGCTACACCACATCGGTGAAGGAGTCCTACAGCCGTCCCTTTGCCCAGATGTCCACGCAGCCCTGTGCAAACGCCTGGGGCTTCTACGGCTGCAACCAGCAGAAGTATGTATCCCCCGCTCGGCCGGCCCGCCACGCGCAGGGTCTCCGGGTCGGTGACGGCGCGGTTCCGTTTTATCGCTCGCAGGATCACGTACAAGACCGCGTATCGGCAGGCCGTGAAGACGGACCACCGCAGGAGGTACCAGTGCTGCCCCGGATATTACGAGAGCGGGGGAAAATGTGTCCGTAAGTACTGGGGGAGAGATATAAACAAGAAACCTCCCGCTCTGTCAGGATTAATAAATGAAAGCCAATTCCAGAGGCACTTAAGGGGAGCTTCCAGTTAATCTCGCGTGTCTGCAGTGGTTCCCTCCCAATTGTTTAAGTGCAGTGTAAAATTGTTATTTAGATTTAACGAGCATAATTTATAAATGTAATGCACTTTTCTGCCCCACAGACTCTGTGCCAAGGACCTGATAAACCTCCAAATGAACTAATTTAGAAAATCGGGGGCTCATTTTAAAATACTGTTTACCGCAGACTGATTCTAAGACAGGAATATAAGTCGTCCCTTAGTTGTAGCCAGTTTGGTATAGAGACGGGGGAATATGGTGAAAACCGGAAAATGTGGATCAGAGCCTGTCCGTGTCGTATCCCTGGCAGCTCACTGCGCCAAGGAGTGTGTGCACGGGCGCTGCCTGGCACCGGACCACTGCCAGTGTGAGACCGGCTGGCGCGGGGAAGACTGCTCGAGCGGTAAGTAGGTAGCAGCCTCCTGCGCGTTGGCACGTAACCGGACATTCACGCCGGGCGGCCCTCCTGACGGAGCGGACCCGCTGCGTGGATTCCCAGAAACCTCAGTTAGGGTATTTAAGAGTGGATGCTTTGCGCTTCTGGTCAGCAGCAGCCGTCCAAGGTCTCCTTCACCTGCACTCTATTTCCCGTTGGCTGGAGAACAAAAATTCAGGAAGGCGAAGTGAACTGCTTGTAATTCTGTGAGGGAATGTGGGCACGTTGCGAGGATCCTGTGAACGGGACACAGAAGGGCTCTTTCTTTGCAGCTTTTCGCCCTTGAACACCCCCTTTATGGATCTGCGTCCTTTGAAGATGTGATATTTTTCTGAATATTTGCGTGTCGAGCTGCTTTTAGCAGTTGGCAGAAGGGTATGAGCGAAAGGGCATTAAGCTGTGTGCTAGGGAGGAGCTGGGGTGACAAAAGTGGGGGGGGGGGCACTGCACCCAGCCCCATGGTGCACTGGGAGAATGCACGGAAATTTTCCCACGTTCTTGAACATTTCCCTATATGCCGATTTTCATGATTAGCTTAACAATAAAAGCATGCATTGGAGTGAGTTCAATAAACTAATCACAAAGCAACGACATGCAATCAAGGACGACAGCAGGAAATTCGAACTTGATTGGATTAGCAGCTGAGTGATCTCCTCACGAAGTACACATGTGCAGCAAAGAAAAGTCTGAGAATTGGCAGGCACAGGAAACAATACGTGAATTCAAAATAAATCCTCTATGTTGACTTGCACAGCAATAAATTTGTAACTAAGATAATATATCTTTAGTCTCCTTGGTAAATCTGAAAGCGCTTCTGTTTCTCATTGGTAGGGAAACATTTGTTATAATTGACACGTTTGGACATAATCCGACACAATTAACCAGGTGATGAAAAAAGGGTTCCGGTTAGGATTTCATCAAACTCCCACTCTTTGCATATTTGGGACAAGAGCCAAAGAGGCCAAAAGGTCTCACTGACACAAAGGGAGGAGCAGCTGCTATGGTTTTTTTCCCGAAATTTGAGGTGCTTTACATGTTGGTTATGGAGCTCACTAATAAAATTTTTGTTTGTTAATTCTGAGTGTTTCGCATTTGTGATTCATATCACAGCTTTCGCTTCATCTGACGAACACATGAATGGCGTGAGATACGGCGAGAGACGGAGCCTGACATCAAAGCCCCATCAGATGGTTCCCTTTACACCGACGCGAACGAAATATAATCCCTGCGTGTGAATCGCGCTCCCTGAGCATTACATCAGTGGAATTCCCGATTTCAGCCCCATTTATCTTTCTCAGCTCCATGCAAATCTGCATGTCACTAATGTATCACGTTGCGTAACACTATATGTAAAAGTTAATGCCAAATTAGACATAGCGTATTGCGGTTATGTCATCGTCGATGTCGAATGCCATGTGTTCCTGTATGTTCATCGGTCGCTATAATATATCGTGGCCTTCAGTGAGGCACTATGAAGTAATCAAAGCTCGTCTTAAACAACAGGCCTTGTCACGCAGCTGCAGGCATCCGGCCTCATCCTCCACGCTTTCCTTCAAATTAATCCAAAGTCATGTGTGTCATGGCCTGTTTCTCTTCTAGACTGTGATGAGAAACACTGGGGTGATGACTGCAGCCATCTCTGCGAGTGTGAGAATGGGGGACAGTGTGATCCCCTCTCAGGCTCCTGCCAGTGTCGCCACGGATACACAGGCCGGCACTGTGAGGACCCTTGTCCCCCGGGGAGATTTGGAAAAGGCTGTCTGCAGAAGTGCCTGTGCGGAATTGGAGGGTCATGTGACAAAGAGACGGGGGGGTGCTATTGCAAGGAGGGTTTCACTGGGACCCTGTAAGTTTGTTTATTCCCTTTTCTAGAATGTTGCTTATCATTTAAATGCAATGAATCTGGACCGAATATTTAAACAATGAGATGAATGCTGCATGCTTGCGTGTACTGCACCTCTGCATCTTAAAATGCGCCACATGATTTCCAAAACATATAACAGCAATTGTTAATCCATGTGTGTCCCCATCTTGAACGTACCACAATGAAATAGCCAGGAAATCTTCCGTGAAATTTTTCTGGTGTATTTATCTTCCTTAGGTTAGATTTTTAGAGGATTGTAGAAATTTAGATTGCTAGCATTCGTTGCACTTTTCCGCCCATACAAAGATTTAAAGCTTACGACACTGTTGGATCTCTAGAGTCACTTAACAAGATAAAAAAAAGAACTGTGGTTTGAGATATAAACCACATTTCACAGTGTAATTCTCCCAAAAACTTCACGTTACATCAACCAACAGAAATGTGACCCATGTTTTATGGATTTTTATGCCAAAGCCAGTAACACAGATACGGCAGCATCTCCAACATCCAAAAGTCCAAACACTGATTGCAACTGAAAGTTGCTGCCATATAAAATAAATGCTTTGGCTAAACACGGGACGCTAAATGCAGTTCACTTTACATTAGTGAGTCGTCATATCAGTTTCTGATATGAACAGGCCCATAGCCAGAAATGAATTTCAGTGGGGCCCGCCAACTTTACTGACAGGCCCCCCGAGGAGAATGTTTCTCAACCCGGTCCTCGGGGACCCACAGACAGCCCACGTTTTTGCTCCCTAGACACACTGGGAGCTGGGAGGGAGCAAAAACGTGGACTGTCTGTGGGTCACCAAAGACTATCCTAGATAGATTTCACCGGGGTGGGAGGGTCCATATTTTAATATCTGACTTTGTGCTATTTAATGATTTTTCTGAATTGTCCCCCTTCCTCAGGTGTGAAAAGCCCTGTCAGAGTTGCCACCGGCAATGCCCCTGCCAGAATGGGGGCTATTGTCAGGGGGCAGGGCTCTGTGCCTGCCTGCCGGGCTGGACGGTATGCCCATCCAGGGAGGGGGAACATTTTGTGGTGCTAGTCAATTTTTCTTGGTTGTCTCACAGTTACTAGTACAGCTTGTTTTTTTTTTTTTTCAATCATTTCATTCACCTGCTGTCCACACCCATTAGAGGGTAGTCAGTCATTTATGTAGCTCAAAAAATACAGCATTGTGCTTGCAATGCAAAGGCTGTGGGTCTAATCCCTGATAATCAATGTAAGCTGTGACTCTTCCCTCTACTGCGAGCTGCTTTGGATGAAGCTGTCAGATAAATTAATTGTTATGTATTGTCTTTATTACATAAAACTTCCCAGTTGCCATGGGTGTAAATTAGGGGGGATAGTTGTAGCCCCCTAAATAATCAGAACAGGCCAATAATACCCCTCCCCCCCCAAAAAAAAATAAAGTCATATTGTTATGATCAGTGGGTGGGGACCTCAGCCCCCCCCTCCTCCAATGTTCAATCCAAAGTTACGCCCTTGAGTGACACAGAAAGTATTGAGGGCCTCCAAACTGAAGGGCCCACGGTGACTTTCCTGCCTCATTCCTTTCCTCTCTCTGTCTAATTCTGACCCCCCCCAGGGACCCATGTGCACCGAGCGCTGTCCCCAGGGCAGATTTGGGGCCAACTGCACCCATGAGTGTGTGTGTCACAACACAGGGCATTGTGACCCCGAGAGCGGACACTGTCAGTGCACTCCCGGCTTCACTGGAGACAGGTACTGCCCCCTGCTGGCTGCAGTGGGCGTGGCATCAGGCAGATTCTTGGACAGGAACTCCTTCCTGTTTTCATATAACCGGCTAATATATGTGTCTGTATTTTAATTATTCGGCAGGTAATGTTTAAGCGGCATCTTCTTCAGCCAGTTCAAGTCGGCTGTCCTGCAAGAAAAGTCTCACTGAGTGACCCCTGCCTGTGGTGTCACGGGGTAACGGTGAAATTTGCCCCGCCCTCAGGTGCCACGAGGAATGCCCGGTGGGCACGTACGGCCCAGGCTGCCGGGGCACCTGCGACTGTGCCAACGGGGCGCGCTGCTACCACGTGGACGGGGGCTGCCTGTGCGAGCCGGGCTTCCGGGGCGCCCGGTGCCAGGACAGGATGTGTGCGGAGGGGAAGTACGGCCTGCACTGCGAGCACCACTGCCAGTGTCACCGTGGCAACGCGCTCAGGTGGGCGGCCCCCGGCGCGGCTGATGTCGGCGGCTGATGTTTTGCTCCCTCTCAGCTGCGGGGAGGACCTGGTGGGGAAATGATGTTGTAATATTTAGTAAAGTCCCCGGGCTGGATTTAGGCAGAAGCACATTGGCACGGTCGGAGGCCTTTGGGCTATTTCAGCTCTCAGTTGCCCCCTACTAGTGTTCTGCAAAGGAATGTTTGTCAGCTGTCAATTGTCAACTGGGGGCTGTAGAAGCTGTTCGGGGGGGAGTTAAGGGAGCCTGGGTGACGACGGCAAAGGTTGGCGAAGGGGCCCCTTTCCCAGACCCCTGGGGACACGACTAATCAGTCGCACAGGGGGCGACGTTTGGAATATGCCGTCTTTGGTCCACAAGCCCCGTCTCTCGTTGGCAGCTGTCACCCCATGAAGGGCGAGTGCACGTGCCACCCCGGCTGGGGGGGGCTCTTCTGCAACGAGACCTGCCCGCACGGTCACTACGGCCACGGTTGCCAGGAGACCTGCCTGTGCCTGAACGGGGGCACCTGTGACAGGGTCAGCGGGCGCTGCTGGTGTGCGCCAGGCTACACCGTAAGTGACTCTCGCCGTGCCCGGGACCCCTCTGTGGAAGGAACGTGTTTTTACATTTACATAAATTTTCATTCCGAATAAAGCGAGGACCTAATAAGACTGTACAATGAGCAGGCGAGTACAGCGTTGAGGACGTTCGGTGAACGCGGAGCGACGTCAGGCTAGTTATTCTCGGAACAGATGGGTGTGGGTGTTTTCCGAAGCGCGGAGAGGGTCTGATGACCGGACGTGATGTCATGCCGCCGTCGGGGAACCACACAGGAGAAACATCTGGGGTGATACGCCGGATTAGAGCGACGAGAGCTGTGCCCTTTGTAGTCGTGCTGGGGTGTGGTGTGAAGAGAGTGAGCCAGTCTGCCGTGTGCGCCGCAGGGGGACCACTGTGAGAGTCTGTGTGCTTCGGGAACCTACGGGACGAACTGCTCCCTCAGCTGTGCCTGCGCAAACGCCCTGGCCTGCTCCCCCATCGACGGCACCTGCCTCTGCAGAGAGGGTGAGGCTCCGCATTCCCTGCGCTTTGGCGCCCCCCATCTGGCACCGGCTCTACTGCAGTTCCAGTCGCGGCCAGTTTTATCAACAGATCGGAAATACCGTTCGTTTTCAAATGGATTGACCATGGTTTTCTTTCTAGGATGGAAAGGCTTGGACTGTACCATCCCGTGCTCGGGCGGCACTTGGGGTCCGAACTGCAATGGAACGTGCCAGTGTGCAAATGGGGCATCGTGCAATCCCATAGATGGCACTTGCACGTGCACTGCTGGGTGGCAGGGGGCGCTGTGTGACCAACCATGTCCGGTATCTGTCATCATAAGCCCTCAATATCACTCAACTGAAATTTCTCAAAGCTTACATATTCTCTATAAATCCTACTTCTTACAGAGCAGGATGTTGGCCATTAATTTACACTTTAGGCACTTAAATTTAATTTTCTCTTCATGCAGTTGTGCAGTCCTGTTTAATTAGTACTCGCCTGTAATGCATCGCCGAGAAGTGTTACTTTTAGGAATTAAAAATCTCCTCAAACCTGGTGCTAATTTCTACTTGTAATTTTTACTTCATATGAAGCTGCCTCAGAGACTGAACCCATTTTGAATCAGCAGGCATGTGATGCTCAGTCAAATGTCTGAATACTGACACCTGTGGTGTGTTTTGCATGGTGATGATGTCACTCTCCCTTTGGTTCTGTGTATGCAGAGAGGCACCTACGGTCCCGGCTGTTCGCTGCAGTGCGATTGCCTGCATGCTGATGGCTGCCACCAGTCCAGCGGCCGCTGCCAGTGTCTCCCCGGCTGGGCAGGTCCTCCGAGCTCCTCTCCTCTGCGCACCTTCGCCATGACCCATTAAACCTGGCGGCCCTGCTGACTGTTCTCCCTGCCCCATCAGGAGAGCACTGCGCCCAGCCCTGCCCGGTGGGATCCTGGGGACGCCACTGCAACCAGAGCTGCTCCTGCCAGAACAGCGCCACCTGTCTGCCACACAGTGGGAGCTGCGTGTGTAATCCCGGGTACCAGGGTCCGCACTGTAGTCAAAGTAAGTGCAGAATCTGCTCTTTTGTCACATTTTTATAATAAAAGTTATGAAATAATAATAATAATTATTATTATTATTGGCAAATTGCTGCTCGAGGAAGTTCCTAAGACTTTCTCTTCCCAGGATTTTCTGTCATAAATCCATTTCTTAAGTATGACTGTGTGGCCTTTTTGTTTTATATCGTGGCTAATCCAATGCTTTGGCAATATTATGGGCATTAATTAGTGAAATTCCCAGCCTCTGTGCCTCATCCTTGGCTTCCTGCCTCGGTGCCTCTTGGCTTCCTGCCTCCTGATCCCTGCCTCTGTGCCTCTTGGCTTCCTGCCTCCTGATCCCAGCCTCTGTGCCTCTCCTTGACTCCCTGCCTCTCTCCCAGCTTGCAGCTCAGGTCTTTACGGCTCACGGTGCAGTGCGGCGTGTCCCCTGTGTGTCCACTCCTTCTCCCCTTGCCATCACATCACAGGGCGGTGCCAGTGTGACCCAGGCTACACTGGGCCCCTGTGTAACCAAGGTAAACCCTCCCATCACACATTAGCTCAGGCCTGGAGGTGTGCTGATCTGAACGTCATACTTGACGGTGGGAAAATTCTATTTTAGTAAAAATTTCCTTTAATCGCCTTTAAGCAAAACAGATCCTTTAACTAAGTGGTCAGTTTATAGATTATGGCTAAAGTGAGGCATCATAGGATACCGTGTGGCTCTGCAGGTTAGAATTACGTGCTAGTAATCAGAAGCTTGCTGATTCAGATAATGTGGTCAGCAGAGTGATGTCACTCTCTTGGGTCTCGGGAGCGACCTTGACTCCTCATTGCCACAGGGACAGTCACCACCAACCACAACATAAAGGAGACATATAAAAAATTGGCGCACCTCTATTATTGCACAGTAAAGCACTAAAGTTACTTAAATTAATGTAGCCAGGACTCATAAGAAAGACCTCTGGAGTCAAGCCTGCTCTCCCGCGTCCTGTTCCGTTCAAACCGGGCCGAACTCCTTTTATAACAAAACACAGACAGGCTTCAGGTGAGGAATCTGCACAGATGAAACCAATCTGGAAAATATGAGAAGACAACAGTTACACGAGCCACAAGCAGGGGCCGCCAAAACAACGGTTAGAATGCCGTCACCAGGAACAGGAATAGAACGCACTGCCTTCTCAGTCGTAAGTCGCTTTGGATAAAAGAGTCATCAGCCCCTAGCTAACTACATTAATGAAACACAATAAAATTGTTTCCACTGGTTTGCGCTATTGAAACCACTGCATGGAAGTGTGCCATTGCGCCACCATCAGGACGGATCCTGTCCCTCTCACATCCACACTCATATGTTTAGACCACAGTCAGACAGGCCCAGTGTTATGCCCATGGGTACCACAGAGCGAGACGGTGAACCCTAACCCTCGATAGACTGATAGCAAACGTCACGTACAACATGCCACTGTCAAATGGGCTCACGGGGCTGGTTAGCTTGTGCTTATGATGATGTCGCAGGCAGTCGGGCTGATTCTTTTCTGCATCTTTAGCCTGCACCCAGGGGACTTACGGCTCGGGCTGCAGCCTGCGCTGCCTATGCGAAGGGTCCTGCAGTCATGTGACCGGCGCATGCCTGTGCCCAGTAGGTTACACAGGTCCATACTGCCAGTCCAGTAAGTATCCAGGCGCTGAAGTTTGTCTTCCGAGTTTTTTTTTTTCGCAAAGCGAACCCAAATTCTCTCGACTGGTGCACTATTTTACAAACACTGCGCTTAAATTTCTATACATATTTCTGGTTTCAGACTTCTTTCTGAAGTGTGTTTTTCCATGTTGTCGTCCTTTAACGTCTCTGTATACTTAGGACTGCCGCTAAACGGAATTTTGTTGCTGTATGTACCGTGACAGTAGAGATTGCTAACTTTTGGTATCTTATCTCTTATCACGGCATCTCCGGCCACTCGTTTCCTTGCAGAGTGCGCCCCAGGAACGTTTGGCCCAAACTGTGCCCACGCCTGTTCGTGTCCGCCCAACGCGAGCTGCGATCACCGCACCGGGGTGTGTGTGTGTGAGTCTGGACTGGAAGCCAACTGCAAGGAGGGTAAGTAACACTGCTCTTTTTTGTAAGATTAAATCCATACATTCATAAATCCGTCCATCTTCAATATAGCTTATCTGATAGTGCAGTGTTTCAAAATCAGACCACAGATGCTTCACGTTTTCGCTCCCCTACTGAGAGCAAGGAGGGAGCAAAAGTGTGGACTGTCCGGCAGGGAGCTCGGACGGAGCTAAAATTAGAACCAACTGTCGGTCTACAAGAACTGGATTGAGAGGCAGTGCAGTGGAGGGTGACAGTGAGCCTGGAACCTCTTCCAGGACACATACGGCACAGGGCAGAGGACTCATTAAATGGGGAGCCAGTTCAACACAGGGCAAACAGTTACAAGCTCACACACTACGGGCCATTTACAGTTCACCTACTCACGCGCAGAAGTGAGAATTTCATCCCGTATCTGCATAGTAGTCTTCTAGGGTTACACAAAGTTTAATCTGAATGTTGTTTACATGAATATGACTTATTATCACACTTAGTCACATTTGGTCACCTGACAACGGTGCATTCTGAAGTTGGTAAATCATTCACAAGAAGTAACAGGACTGCTGGTCAGTCCCAAACAGCAAGCCCCCCCCCGCAGGGCAGGTAGTGAGCGTGATGTCGCCCGTGGAGCGGGACTCGTGGGGCGCCGTGGCCGGAATCGCCACGCTGCTGGTCTTCGCGGCCTTGCTGCTCGCCCTTCTGCTGCTCTACCGGCGCCGGCGCAAGGACAAGCAGGGCACCGTGCCCGCCGTGGTCTTCTCCACCAGCCATGCGGCCAGCCTGGAGTGCACCGTGCCAGGTGAGGTCCTCCTGGGCGAACAGGCCCCAGCAAGCATAGTGCAAGTCCACAAAGCCACCGATAAGCACATATTAACTTTTGAAGCAGTGTTAAGACTGAAGCTACATGTTGGCGCAAGTGGCTGGAGGGAATCTGGTAGCTAACGGTGTTCACAAACAGCTGGGGGGAAACCGATCACCAACTAGGGTGACCAGATAGTTCATGTCAGGGTGGACACTTCGAGCTACTTCAAGGTTTCACAAACGACTTCAAAACCGGAAGGCTTCTGCGGTCGGCTGAATAGTTCTTCTTGTGCTTTGACTTGCTCGTCCCTTGATATAAAGACCCGTCCGCCAGCTGTTTCACATTAACATTATTGATTCACGCATGATTATGGGAGACTGACTTATCGGGACACGACGGGAACTGAATGCTTGCGAAATCTCCCTGAGACGGATCGCCTGGAAACCCTTCACTAGCAGCATTCCCAAACAGCTGCGAAGAAACTGATCACAAATAACGGGGGGGGAATGGTTCCCTAACTGCATTCCTCCTGTTATTCCTTAGACGTCCCACATGGCTACCATCACTTCTACTCCAACCCCAGTTACCACACACTCTCCCAGAACAGGCCACCCCTGCCCCAGGTCCCCAACAACCAGGGCCGCCCCCTCGTGTCCATCAAGGCAGGTGTCTCCCGCCTCTCACCGTCATCACTGAGCCCACGCGTGTCTGCCATTCTCATGATCCGGCCAATCCCGTGCCCCGAGGATGTGACTGCATTAACCGTGTCTTTTTTTCAGCTGCATAAAAGAATGGAGCTGGGGTGACATCTATTTTGTTTTTGAAAGAGCCACAATAGTTTATACATTAATTTCAGTGTTTCACATGCAGATCATTCCTAAGATTCAAGAAGCTAGCAGCTCACAAGTACTGTACAAGTAGTGATGGGGAAAGAGGGGTTTATACCTGTGGTAGGTGGGATTTCATTCAGCCAACTCTTTACTCAGTGGTTTCCAGTGATAATTCCACCACCTGTATGATCCAAAGTTTTGTTTCCCTCATTACTACTCGAAACATTTTATCACAGATGTGGCATTGTGACATGGTCAGGTATTTCATGCATCGGTAGAAGCGAAATTTGATCGCACTCGTGGCAGGACTCTGAAGTGGTAAACTTAATTAAGGCACTTCTAACAGTAGCCAAAATGGAGATGTCAAGAGGGGCCACCTTGGGTGACATCCGGTCGAATTACCATACGATACAGATTTGTGGTGAAATCCAACGGATGTACAAGAGTCAGTTTTGCATAGACAACAGCAGATGGGCAGCGGGATGCCTGAGGGATCATGCTGGTAACTGAGTATCAAACCTGAACAGTATCACAAGCAGGTGGTGTGTCTGAGCAGGTGTGTCTGATTGGCCAGTATGTCTCCGAAGCAGAACACCAATAATCGAGTGTTCTGCAATGTGAAGAACATGGAGAGGGAGCGGCTGGGGCTGTTTGGGGCGGAGTGCAACGCCACACTGCCTGCTGACTGGAAGCACCCCCAGGAGCCCGTCCACAGTGAAAAGGGTGGGTTCCATCACATGCAGTCAATAAGCCAAAGCACATCCTTCAAAGAGTTGTTGTGTGAACCTGTTAATACCTGGCTTGCCTTAAAGACAGGGGTAAGGTTAAGCTGTGGTCCATTCCCAAACAGCCGTGACAATGAGCAGGCATTTCCCGACCGATTGTGTCTTTTATCTTTCCCTTGAGGACATTCACTTCTAAGGCCAGCGGAGCAGCTCCCGATTTGAAAGAACGGCTCACTTTTGGCGCGTTTCCACTGACGCGCAGGAACCAGGCCGCACCCGACCTGTACAGCGGAGACTAGTTACTGCACTGTTCCAGGGCGCTTTGATTTTCCACTGCAGAAGGGTGCTGGGTTTAGAAAGAGACAATAATGTAAAACCAAAGAGATGCACATTTGCTATTTACATGGTGTACATCATGATTTATTATGTGCTGATTTCCAGATGCACATCTGTGAGAATCGCTGTATTATGTTAGCATCAAATGTTAGCGGAATTAGCATTAGCTTGCATAAATTTGCCTTATGAATCCATTCTGTACAGTTGTTAGTACTTTTTAATGTAGGAGGATAGACGTTTTCATGTTCCAAGTTATCGGGAATGCATCAATATATCGCAGTACTACTAATAATGAATAATATACAGATTCTGCACTATTTTCTTCAGGTAATCCATGCATATGACCATAGATCATTGGTATCTCCATGCATTTCGATCAGTCTGATGATGATGGCACCACCAGCTCAGATTAGTCACTGGGAAGCAGGGCCATTTCAGCCCGGGTATGAATCGGGTACAGCTCACGTAATTTTCAGTGGAAAACCATCTCTTCTTGGTTCAGCTTGGGTACAGCGTGGTTCTTCGTACCAGTGGAAAAGCGCCATTTGATTTTAAAAAACAAGATCCCTACCTCTCAGTGCAAACAAAATTTCCGGGAATTTCTCGGTGATGATGACTCATTCTGGTCGATAGACAAATATTCTCACCACTGTTCTTGTCAGCATGTAAAAGGGATTTTTGCACTGACAGGTTCTCATCATGTGGCGTATTTGTGCGCGGTCACCCAGAACAGATAAACTAACTGGTACAGATTATGCTTTCAAATATCTCCAAGGTCATCCGGCTGGCTCTACGCAGCATATGACTTGCAGCATAAAGATTTCTTCCTGGCTAATCTCCCGCAAAGGCTTGAACTGTTCTGCTCGTATTGTGTTGTTAACATACGAGAATCAGATTGAGAATATGAGACTTAAACCGGAGCATGCATGTTTTGTAAATTAATTATTTTCTTTTTGTTCTTAATTAAACATTTATGCATCCCTTCTTGCGGTATTATTTTCAATTAGTGAATATCATCCCTTTTTTTTACGAGAGTAAGACTCATGCGACATTAGCAGAAATTCACCATCAACCTGCGTTCCATTCGGTCATTGGTATTAACCAATTGTTTAAAGATCTATTATTTGTGTGCTAATGGCGGCTATCATAGTCCTGTGCTGTTTCCATTATCAGGAGCTACTGGGATTGACCGCAGCCACAGCTTTGGCAAATTATACAACAAAGGTATTTATACACAATCTGCCGTATAGACTAACCTTTAAAGTTTTGATAACTTTGATAACCGCTAACCGGCTAACACAAAGCTGGTAACACTAAACTGATGAACCAGTAAAAAAAATAAGGGATGCTAACGATAACCACTAACCTCTAACTTTTATAATATGAATTTAGCTTCAGTTTGGTTTTGAGCTCAGAAACCCGTAAAGCATACCTAGAGAGCTTAAACTCTAACTTGTTTAGCAATTTAGTTACGCAGGGCTGGTTACCTGGGGATATTTAGGGCCCACCGAATCAGGGATCGTTGGACTCTGTAGTCTTTCTGAAATAAGTTTTCTTTCAATGGTATTCCGTTTGAGAGATATACATGTTTTTGTCAGAGGAGTCCTATTCTGCAACTATTCTGCTCACGCTGACATTTTGCCCTCAGAGAAGCTGCCTGGGGCCTACAAACATGGCCGCAAACATGACTACAAACATGGCGCTATTTACCCAGAACCAGAAAGGAGGATCTCAGCTTTTTATTGGTCTATAGCTCTGTCAATCAGACTCCTGAAAATAAAGGAGAGTAACCAGGGGCCGAAGCAGGATTTCTTACTTAGCCCAATAACTACTTGCATTTGAGGGAGTCTGGCTTGTACTTGAAATCTGGGAAGTTATGCAATTAAGCAAGAAATCCAGCTTCGTGTTACAGGCCCCAGTTCTCCTCCTTAGTTTAGGGTACCCCAGTTTAAATGGCCTTTAACTTTGTCCACTTAAATTTAGCCCAGACTACCTTAAATATGACGAGTTGTTGACCAATCATGTCTTGCGTTTACACATAATCAACCAACTTTATTTAGTTCACTGGCAAAAAAGTGCTAGCAGATTTACAGTTAGTGGAACTAAATTTAGCGGAAGCTAATTAGTCAGCTAAAAGTTTTCAAAGTTGGTGGAAACGCTAATCCGCTAAGGAAAAAGTTAGCTTTGCTAGTTAGCAGAACCCTTCTCACCACTGTGAAATGGTATTGCCAACTTTTCTTTTAGAATTATTGTCAGGGTCACGGTGTCTCAGTAGGAAGGGCTGTTGCCTCCAGGGTTGAGGGTTTGAATCCAGCTACTATGTGCTTGCTCTAACATTACATTTCATATTACATTATGGGGACCAAATCTCAGGAGCATCAGTAACAAAAAAATCACATTCACATATTTATTGAGTTGAAGGTACTCAATAATAATGATATATGCTGAACACAAACTATAGAAAAAGTCACAAGTTTACTGATGGATGCTCAATGGGATACAGGCCTCCAAACTGCGATCATTTAATCGGATTTTGCGATCATTTTTGGACACACTGTGAGCTGTGAGTAATGTTTATAACTAGGCACACCAGTGCGACATGCGGGTTTTTTTTTTTTTTTAAACCATCATCATATATCACGTGAAACACAAGGAGGGAGCAAGGATCAGTGTGTAGGGTTGGGTATAATAACCGTATGGGTATGATAACCGTTTTCAAAGAAGAATTTGGATCAACATGTCAGTTCCACTTTCTGCATGTGCATTTTGAGTCCACTATGAAAGGGCTAATGCACACCAACTCTGCTTACAGAGTGTATTTGAAATTGGTTCCACATGTTCTAACCGAAAATTAAAATCAACATTAACACAACTCAAAAACATTACGGAGATGCAAAAACATAAATATGACACAAAACCAAGGCAAAAATTAAGCAAATTTAATTTTTAAATGTGTATTGTTCTCTTAACGTGTTGCGGTTTTCAAACCAGAAATGTTTTTCTCTTAAAGCACTACTTCAAACATTTTCTTTTAAAGTAAAACATCACATTGTTATTTCTGTAGAATGTATGTTTATTACCTAAATATTTACTGGGTGGGGATGCTAAGGAGACAATGTTATGTTGTGATAATGTGCTATACAAAAATAAATTTGTTTGTTGTTGGTTTGCTACCAGTAATACAGTTAAAGATAAATAAGATGCACATGTTGCGTTGCATGTAGGTGTAATTTTGTGCTGGTGCTCCTAATATTTCCAGTAGAGGGCACCAGAGCTACTAGTGGAAAAAGTTCGTCTGGAGCCCTGGGGAGAAGCTGCTAAACACCACAAAAGAACCGCAAACAGTCACTCAGTACCTCAACTGACCTCTCTCAGCAAAAACTGTATATATAGAGCTTCACAGAGCTGGAATTTAAGGAGGGGCTAATAATACTGTTCTGGTTTGCCGTCTTTCACTATTTATGAGAAAAATCTGATCGCCCAATGTTTGGGGAAAGCCAAAGGGTGCCTTCAGTCTGCATTTCCTTTTGCTATGGGCAGCCATCTTGGGAGTCAGTAGGGCTGACAATTGCTGTGCATGGTCATATAACAGCAAAGGAAATTCTTTCACAGGACCAGGTACACCATGTGTTTTAAACATTGTTCTCTCATTATGTTCTCATATTTCAACAAATCCCCCCCCCCCCCCCATACCCAGCAATAAAACTTACCCCTGACAATAAAATAAACAGTTAGTTAGGGTGAGGTATTGGTTGTGCAGCCTGAATTTAATAGTTTTTCAGTCTGGTCTGGTATTTACCAATACGGGACAATGCAGTAAAAATGCGACAATCCGGTAAAATTCTAGTTAACAGGGATACGTTCTCACAGTGCCTTTTTTGAACATTTCCACAGCTTAATAGCCTTCCATAGCCTTGCTGTGATTGGCTAATATAATGCCGCTCTATTTGTTGCCCAAACAGAGTTGTCGAAAAACTCATCTGTGGCTGTGAGCAGCACGTCTCTGAACAGCGAGAACCCATATGCCACCATCAAGGACCTGCCCGCGTCCCCGTTACGCCCGGTGGAGAGCAGCTACGTGGAGATGAAGTCGCCCATCTGCAGTGCGAAGCCCTGCGCAGTGACTCGGGAGCCACACGGAGGTACACAGCGGTCTTTGGCGGTCAAAGGGCTGTTTGAGGAAACAGATGTAAAATGTGAGGAAATACAGCATGAGGATTGCAACAGTTTGGAGACAGTAATATCCAGCACCTTCTGGCCAGCCTGATGGGGTGACACAATGAGCAACGATCCATCCAGCCATGAAAAATGTTAGCATTCTTGCACGTTTTTCTCCTCGAATTTAATTGTATCTTTTATGGGTGTTTTTTTGGTGGTGGTGGTGGGGGGGCAGAATTGTAATACAGAGCAAGTCAAAGCAGGAAAAAAAGACGAGCACTTCTGACATTTCTTTGTTTACAGAGCTCCCCGGGGGACATGGAACGAGAAAAGAATAACGAGAACTCATTTTTTCTGTTATTTATTTCAGTGCCAGTGACTGCAAGCGAGACAGCTATTGAACGTGAACATAAAAACAATTAAATATTAATAAAATCTGAAAAACCGAAGGCTGTTACTTGCTTTTTTGTTGAAATATATTACAGCCAGTACACTGAATATGACTTCACTGCGCTGTTGAAGTTTTATATTCCAGTTCCTGGAACATTTCTGTATCGATCCGCATTTCCCTAAATACATTCCCAAGCGAGAATACCAGGGAGTCGTTCCAGAAAGCAGGTTTGAGTTTAAACCTTAACCGTGACACTGCATTGAAGCTCTATGTTTAGTTTTCTGTCTGTAATATCTTTCATCAAAATCAAGCAACAACAACCCTTAGCGTTCCATATTCTACAGGTGATTTTTTATTAATATTGACGTGTTTACAGTTACACTTCATGTTCAGTAACTGTTTCACAGTGACTGCTGATGAATGATTGAGTCACAATGCAATTGTTAATGAATATGTATAAAAATACATAATCTGATCAAATTGTGTTCATTGCCCCCGCCCCCATAGTCTAATGCTTAAAGCACACTCAATCGGCAGTGTTTCACACTGAATTTTATACTTATCACTCCATTAATTCTACCCTTTGCACTTCACACGGACACACTGCAGTCGTTAATAGTGTCGCAAAGGTATTGTGAATTCTCACAAACGGACTTGTTATATTTTTCTGTCCGCTTAGGTGCTCCGTACTTTCCCATCAAAGCAAATCAAATATGCAACGTTCAGGAAGGGAAAAGGTTATTAGCTGCCTAGTGAACTGGGCTGTGTCAGCTCCGCACTGTAAATATAAAACCATTTACCGTCACGCTGAAAGCAATAGTGATCGTTAACTCCTATTAGTCTATCAGTTGAGTTGAAGCATGGATGTCAAAGCGAATTTCGATGAGTCGAATAATGCCTAAAAATTGTGCTCCATGTACAATGGGCTCCCATTAATAATTCAAACTGACAAAATCTGCTCATGACTGAGTGCTCCCGTGTCTTTTCTCTCCTGTCTCTCAGACCAGTGCTCCCCCTACAGTGTCCCAGAGTCCCAGCATCACTATGACCTTCCAGTCAACAGCCACATCCCAGGGCACTATGATCTCCCGCCAGTTCGCCGACCGCCCTCCCCCACACTACGGAAGCTACCCCACTGACCACCTGTCTATTTTCTTTAGAAGCCTTAAATCTTGGAAATGCTGCCACGTGCTGGATTGACTTGGCACTGCATGCTGACAGGGCTTCCAAGGAGTGTTTTTTGCAGTATATTTCAGCGCTCTTACGCAACACTGTGGAATGCAAGAAGATTTCATTCTTGGGATTGGATAGCAAATTTGCTAATGCTTATGTTCATGTTGCCAAAAATATGATTTTTATGTCAGAACTAAAATGTCCAAGCAGTCATTATGCTACATTAATAATGTCCAGCGACCTCTTCAGAGGTACTATGCTATAGCTATGATTTTGTATAACTGGTTATAAATGGTTCTTGGAGAATACTGCATTTTTCAGTAAAACCTGGCAAATTTTCTTTATAGATGGGCTGTAGTATTCCCAGAAGCAGCTGTGCTATTTTTCTAATAGGTCCAGTGTTTTAGTTTTGGGAAAGAGAAATTTTGATTGTACCAGTTACTTATTTTGAATGTAACTAGCCTTCTATGTAATGTACAGTAGATTTATTCATAGACTCAAAACAATAAGCAGCTTTATAATAACTATTGATTTATTTCGAATGAAATGGACATTACAAATGGTGAGGAAAATATGTATGAAAGGGAAAGACCTTTGTAGTTACATGAAGTTTATAAGAAAAAAGCATGGTTTTCCATTTGGGGGGTGACCTTCATGCTGAGCATTGTGTCCCATAGTAGAAAAGTGTTTACCTTTAAATTGAAAAAAATATCAGCCTTTTTTTGGTTATACATTTCTTTGGTTTTAATGATTGGTAGTGTTTCATATCACCATGCGAACCTGCAAAGCAGATGAAACTTGAAAATAGAAGTACAATGATTTTCAGCCATAAATATCACTACAGCTTTGAAAATGCATATGCAGGTGTTCTTTTTACATATTGTAGAAAATGTGGGGGTATTTTCCTTCTAGTTACTAATATAACAAACAACAAAACAGATTCCACAGACAGTGGCTGACATTGGGTTTGTCTGAAATTGCATACTTATTTACTATGTAGTAGGCAAAATGCAGTATGGGAAGTGAGCAATATGACCGACAATGGCAGTGGATTTAAAGAAGAGGCAGGCTTTTTTGATAAACAACAATAAAAAGTAAGGCATGGAGTCGTTTGTCTATTTAATCATTCTAACATCTTTTCAAGCCTATTAGTGTTAAAGCTAATTAGTGGAGTGAAAAACACTGACTGAAAGTAGGCAAAGCAGTTTTAACATTCGTTGAAATAGCTTTAAAATAGCAACATCTTTGACAGGAAAAAAAAACATCACCTCTTTTAGAACATCATCTGAAATATAATCCGTCCTCTAAATGCTTATTGTGGGCTGCATCACCAGGAGCCTGTCCCATGCAGCACTGCACGTAAAACCGGGTACACCCTGGACAGGATGCCGGTCCATCGCAGGGCATTAGGCCGGGTACACCCTGGACAGGATGCCGGTCCATCGCAGGGCATTAGGCCGGGTACACCCTGGACAGGATGCCGGTCCA
>JAABNY020000136.1:16096179-16116741 GCA_015164015.2 Brevimyrus niger
GAGTGACATGGTAGCTGTTATTTCATCGGAAGGTTGAGAGTTCAAATATGACAAGATCCTCTTTATTTTGGGACGGTTGTGGTCGTGGTCGTGGTCGTGGTCGCGGTCGTGGTCGGCAGAGTAATTTCACCGCTGGACCCTATAGCAGGGCCCTCAACTAAAAGTACTCCAAGGCCTGGCTGACAATTCTATGTCACTTTGGATAAATATATCCAATAAATAAAGAATGTAAATGACCAGATAATAGAGTTTATTACTCTCTCGCATGCTTAATTGTTACGGGTTGTGATTTTTTTTGTTACATGTTATTAATCCTAATAAGCTCCACACTTTTTGGTATCTGTAGCAACTTTTTCCATCTAAACATTTAGCATGAAAAAAAAGTAAACAGCTTCCTGATATTGGTCATTGGTATTTGGGGTCTGATTAAAAATATGCAGATTCATAGTTTGAGTTTGAAGAAATGTTTGACTTCTCCTGCGAGTTACACAAGAAGAGGATGGGCGTTACATAGCATGGGAGATTGATAAGGCATGCTGGGAGTTTCAGGGTTTTTGTGCTTAGCAAAAACTTATCAGGGCATATCTGTGTGCTGAGGCTGTGTGGGCTAAAGTGCAGGGGCTAATCGAACGGACCGAACTGTAGCTCTGGATCTTTCCCTCAGAAGGAAGCATGACTCAGTCTTTGCGCAGCTGCCGGCCAGTCCGACGCCCACGAAGCGCGGCATCGACGAGAGCCGGCAGGAAACAAAAACTCGAAATGCGAGACAATGCCGTGATGAGCAGCCACAGTTAAACAGCACTGCATGCCAGCCGGGCTCCGTCTGAGTCAGAGCTGCGCTAGGCCTCTTCGCACAGTCCTGCCAGAACTGCGAAAAAACCCCATAGCAACCAAACACTGAGGAACACAAAGCCGGCAACGTGGGAGACAGAGGATGCAGTAAAGCATTTCTGCATGTCTGTGGTGGCAGACTGGGCGCGGCACCACTTCACATTCTCCAGTGCGGAGCAACGCATCCAAAATAGACATCCGAAGGTATTTATAAATGCATCTCACAGTCCGGGCTCGTGCAAAATTTGCACACAGACAAGGTGCTAATCACATTGTCACCACGAGATCAATGCCCGCAGTTGCATTATTTCCCACAGCAGGCCACAAAGCGTTTGAGTACGCGCTGCAGGGCTGCGCAGCGCTCTGCCGGCCCGGCTGACGCACGCACCGCACCCCGCAGGTCCCCACCCCGGTACTCCATGTGTCCCGCCCGGCGTGTAGAGGTTCGAGTTGCATAATGAGCATTTCACTGTGAATCACTATTCAGTCCCGTCAGTCGCTCCCAGTTTTAATCCAACATTTTCAACATTTTTGTTAAAGGTCATGTGGCAATGTGGTATGTGCCCTTTGCACACATGCATGCCAGTTATCTTTTGCCCTTTTTGCACACATGCATGCCCGTTGTCTTTTGCCCTTTTTGCACACATGCATGCCCGTTGTCTTTTGCCCTTTTTGCACACATGCATGCCAGTTATCTTTTGCCCTTTTTGCACACATGCATGCCAGTTATCTTTTGCCCTTTGCACACATGCATGCCAGTTATCTTTTGCCCTTTGCACGCATGCATGCCCATTGCCTTTTGCCTTTTGCCCTTTGCACGCCATGATCATACCGTGTCTGTTCAGGTTACATAATTTTCATTTGTGATACATACCTTTCCTTGTTTAATATTTGCAATATAAGAAATTATGTTATATAGTATTAACAATATAAGCATAAGAACTGAACTTCTGGGGAGAAAAAATATATAAAAAAGATGCAAACAGAGCTAAATACTGAATAAAAAAAAACGTTCTAGTCAATAGCATGTCCAAATATGGCATTGTACAATATAGAGTGTTTTGATAAGATCTTTATGAAATGATATACATTTGTTCATCCATCTGTACGTTCATCCATCCATCCGAACCGCTTCTCCTGGTTCGGGTCATGTGGTGATATACATCATGTAAACCATATACATTTGATAGTTATGGTATTCAGTTATTTTATTTATAGCATAGCTCCAAGTTATTAGGCCGCAGCATGTGACTGTGAAAGTATGTCCGTCTGTGTGTTCAAACGTGTCATTTCCTGCGATTGTTACCATAACGCTCCAGCTATTTAATGCGTCTCACTCTGAAACAGCGATAACTCCTCTCAGTCCTTCATTCAGCGTTTGCAGCATATGCAGTCTTGACTGCAGTTTGGCGGGTTCTCCAGGTCAGCTGCTGTTCAAAGCACAACTTTTAAGCCCTTTTAAGGATTTAGAATGGGCGATGCTCTTGTTCAACACATCTCTGCAAGATGACATTCCAAAAGCGATTTCATGATAAACAGGATAGCACAAATAAACATCCGTAGCGACAAACTCACAGCTTAATGGTAATTGTGATCATACTGATTAGTGTTTTTTTTCCAATGGTGTTAAATTCTATCTGATAAGATAGCAAAAAGGCCTTGGAATACATTCATAACTGGTCAATTTAAGAAACCTGTGTCACAATCATCATTATGCTTGAACTTAATCAATAGAGAGAAGGATGCAGTAAGGCAGATCAGATGGACACTTGCATCTGCATTTTTGAAAATAATTACCATGGAAAGCCATTGTGTAAAAAATCACTGCATGCATATCTTTGCATGCACCATGCAATAAAAAGTCAATGAAATGCTTTTGAGAGACCAAGCAAAACAATTTGGCTGTTGGCTTCCATCGGATCCTCCGTGTAAAGACACATACAGTGAAACATCTGGCTGGAGCTTTACACTGAAGGCCTTTAGTGCGTATATACATCTCTCATGACTGAGAGACGGGAAAGATGTGTAAATATTACTGTTAGCATTTGGGCTGAGGTGTTTAGGCTAAATGGAACATTTGAGACACCTCCATTAGGTTTGGGCGAACAGGACTGAGGGACAGAAACAGAGAGAGAGAGAGAGACATCCAATGAAAGGACGCCTAAAGAGCTGTGTGTCCCAATCCAGTCCGTGGAGACCTCTACCAGTCCATAATTTTGCTCTCTCTCAGCTCCCAACACACCTGTACTGGGTATTCTGTGTTCCTGATTGGCTGGGAACTGGAAGGGAGCAAAAATGTGGGCTGGAGGTCACCATGGACTGGGTTGAGAATCACTGTACTATAGAGAACAGTGACTTTATAAAGAAGGATAAATAAGAAAAGCCAGGAATAACTAACAATGAAAGGGGTGCAGAATAGAGGCCTCTTTGAAAACAAGCCACCACGGCAGAACAAAAGAACAAACGACAGAAGACGAATGGAAACATCGTACCGAGACTCGTGTTGAGTGGAGACGCCACTCAGGGTCACGCGCCCTTTGAAGTCCTACCTGGCCTTCAGCTCCTTGTACTCCTCGCGCACCTTGCTCAGCTCCAGCTGCAGCCGGGCGCGCTCCTTGGCCACCGAGTCCAGCGTCTTGCGGGCGTCGGCCAGCTCGGTCTCGTACGCCGCCTTCACGCCCGACAGCTCGCGGCTGACCTCCGTCTCCGACTCGGTGATGCGCATGCGCAGCCCGGCGTTCTCCAGCTCCAGCGAGCGCACCTTGTCGATGTAGACGGCCAGCCGGTCGTTGAGGTTGCTCAGGTCCTCCTTCTCCTGCATGCGCGTGATGCGGTTGGCCGACATGGGCGTGGTGCCGCTGCGAGTCGCCCGCTTCTGAATGGGTGTCTCCATGGTGTCCCAAAAGTAATTCTGGATTCGCTCCTGCAGGACTGGAAGATTACAGGTAAGACGTTAATATATGCATTACGCACGTAGACTGACCTTTACAGACAGCCCACCTTAGGCATATTGATTTCAGGGAGACAGATGAGGGACAACCGGGGGTGGGGTGGGGGAGGCTGGCTATGCTTGGCCGGTACTATGATTATATCCCCCCCCCCCGCTCAACAAGTTTTATTGGGGGATGCCAGAGCGACCCTTCTTTTTTAAAACACCATAAAAATACCATATATACTGTGGTATAATGACCGAATGGTATTATGGTCTTAAAAATAAGATTCTGCCCAAGCTTGCAGGGGCTAATTTTACTGCCGCTGAATAGCGGAACGACTATTTCCTGGACACTGTGCATCATCCGCAGGAGTCATGGCAGCTGCCGTCAATCTGCAGGAGACTCACAGGACTTCCGGAAGAGATGGGCCATGACCACCACCGCGCTCTGCTGAATGTCCTCAGAAGCTGTGTATCCGGATGTTTGGCCTACCAAGCTAACATCATCTTAGTCAGAAGCTGTGTATCCACCAAAACTCACATTATCTTAGTAGGCTGACGATTTAATCAGTTTTCTGTACACAACAGTAGTGGGCAATCTTATCCTCCAAGGGGCCAGTGTGTATGCAGGTTTTTGGGATTCAGACAGTTGTTCAAACCCAGGTGTGAGGGTCAATTCAGTCCTCTAATCAGTAATCTAATTAGGGAGTTGCAGCAAAAACCCACATACCTAAAGGCCCTTTCTGAAATAGATTGCCCACCGCTGGTATAAAACACTCATAACAATTGGGCAGATTATTACTGATCACTTTAGCCAGATATTATTACTGATCACTTTAACCAGATATTTCGAATCAGGGCTACAGAACATGCTGCCTCCCTGTCACATACTGGCAAAGTGTCCCAGAAAAGGCTCGGCTGGGTCAGCTTCCTCTACAGCATTATCCCCCCGGCTTTTCTCGCCCCGTCTCGTGCGGCCCACCCTCTCTCTCTCTCTCTCTCTCTCTCTCTCCCGGGCTGCCGCTGAGCTGTCCTTGGAGCTGCCTGAGGAAAGGCAGCCGTCTCATTCAGCAGCACTGACTCATAGGCAAGGCGAAGAGGGGCACAGCAGCGTAATGATACCGTACTGAAACGCTTGTGCGAGGCAGCCTGACGGGAGACTTTCCGCGTCGGACGGAAAAGATGACCGCGCCAGCCGAAAGTCTCAGGCAGCAGCGCTGTAAGCTACCAAAGGGCAAATCTAACAACATTTCCCAGACTGACAGACATTCCTTAAAATCCACAAGCCAAAGACTCGAGAATCTGTGTCGCTGTCAAGCATGTGAGATTATGCGTGTCACTCCAGCTGTTCTTGCTAATGACTATGCAAAATTATCATGAATTCTGTAATAAAATATGATTCAGAATCATAACACTTATACATTTTGCCCCGGTAACATACATTGCTCGTTATACCCAGGTCGACTTCAACTGCTACTTTGACAGTTCAACTCACAGATACGTTAGGGATGAAGAGGACTATTTTTAACAACTTGGGAAGGAGGTTAACGGAGATCAGATTTAAAGAGCAGGTGTCAGTTTACCTTGCTTGTGCCCTGGAGTGAAGGTCCCCTGCAGAGATGAGACAGACTTTCTTGGAGAAGATGGGGAATTTCTCGGGGGAATTTCAGTGCCTCTGTGCAGTCATAGGATTTCGCAGGCTGCTGTGCTCAGCGAGGACTCCCTCTGTCGTTGGCTCCAGTTCCACACTGGCTGCCGTTCAGTCTTTCCCATGTATTTCTGGAGAGATCGAGAGGAGAGGGAGGGAGAGAGAGTGAGAGAGAGAGAGTGAGTGAGCGAGGGAGGGAGGGAGGGGGGAAGGAGGAGTCAGATTTGGCTGGAAAGACAGTGCCAGTTATTGCCAGTAAGTGCCAGTTATTGAGGGATAAAAATTTAGCTGCGACTGACTTTCATTTTCTCTTTTTTCTCTGTCAAAAGTACTCTAACTCGCAAAGTGAAAACCAGAGACCACCGTTCCCAGCTACAGTGTGAGTGAATTTGATTAACATAAGCAGAAGAAAATACTGGGGAAAACCCAGCATTTCCTCACAAGGTAGCGGACATCAGGTGAACAAACTTTCCCTTTTTTGTTTTTTTCCTTGCAGAAACATTTCATATAGTAACACCGCAATGTAATCAAATATGTTCAACTTTCCCTCCTACCAAAAAACCTGAGTGAAGAACGAAAAAAAAAAACTGCCCCTGTCCTTCACCTGTGCTCTGTTTTCCGTTCTTATTGACAATCAAGACAAATGTAATTTTACTCGGGACTATAGCGGATTGGCAGATGGGGGTGCAGGCTTTCCTCAGGCTAGTTTCTGTCAGTTCCAGTCGGTTAGAATCATACGCAGAATTAGGTATCTTATGGCTGAGGTCAGCTGTGGTCAGGGAGGTCGAATCCTGTCAGGCTGCGGAGGACATACCTCTGGACCCTGCCTCGGCTGCCTCTCTCAGTCTGTCTCCTGCTACGTCAGACGATCCAGGCCACCAACCTCATGTTGTTCTGCAGCACGTCTTCTATAGGCTGAACTCCACTCTGATCTCCAAAGCAGCTTTTGAAGCAGTTCGTTCAGGGATCGTCGACTTCTTTGACCTAACTGACAGGTGTCCCTCTCAGTTTAGGGCAGATGTCACTGACCAGGGGGCTGAAACAAACCCGACTACATGTAATAAATAATGAGAAAATCTTCAGGCATGGGGGGGGGGGGGCGCGACCCATCATTTTACTACATGGCTACGCACTTGGTTTATGGCACAAGGTTTTAACTGAGAAAAGAAAAACTATGCAGGCTATGTTTCTAAATACCACATGTGTAGTAAATATTGCATTTTCTGATGACAGATGTTGACCCCTGGATTAGTCTGAATATTTCAAACAGACTTATAGTGCTGCTCAAACCATTCGGCGACGCAGGGAGCTGCTGAACGCATTATGTTCAGAAGGAGGGCCACCTTAGCGAGCCAATCTCACTTATTATTATTATTATTATTCACTTATTACTCATGGTGCTCTAAACAGGTCCGAGGCTGACAACATGCATGGCTTTGTTGTAGGTAACACCTGAATGACATTACAGTCAAATGCATCTGACCACCCTAACAGAACGACCAGCCCCGATCCGCCCACCCTCCCAACCCCAGTTGAAATGGTCAACATCAATTAGTAAATACCTGATTATGGTAATCAATCAGAAATGACTAAGAAAGTGTGCTAAGGACACAATGCATTCGAAAAACGCTCTAAGAAAACAAATGACCATAATACACCGCTTTAGAATGATCATTAAAATAGCATTTTCATAAATAAATTAAATAAGCTGGTACTTGACATTCATTTTCTAATGAGATTATGAATCAGAGCATGCTTATGTTGTAGTCTGATATTTTAAGGGTGGCATTAAGTTTTCACCCACGGATAACTGAGGCTATAGTAAAGCTCTCTGCTGGTAACTCCAGCTAAGAGATAGGGGGTGTGGGGGGGGGAGTGGATCATAGGCATGTGGGCAGATAGCAGGAGTAGGGAGAGAGTAAAACTCAATAGTCAGGTCTGCACAGGATCAGGGTTTTGGCAAATGGATCAGTAGAACTACTGGAGAAACAGGGGCTGCTTTTGTAAATTCTGCAGGAGTAAAAAGGACCAGAGCAGATATGAGCAACAAAACATCTAGACAATGCGAGAATTATGTGGAGGACCTTAAAGGCAGACATTTCTAGCTTAGATGCAGTAAGAAATGTTAATAGAGGGTTAGCAGCAGCTGATGAAGCAAGTAGATAGTGAGAAGGCAGAAGTCCAAGGACTGATCCTCGGAGATAGTTCAGAAGGGGCCAGCTGTTTATACACCGGACGGGTTATGCGTCTGTAGGGTAAACGTAGAAGCAGTAAAACAATCAAGTTTCAAGTTTAATTTGTCACATTGGACCTACTTTAGTACAAGGTCCACAAAGAAAGGAGTGTTGTCTTATATATGAACACTGCAATATGATTCCACCGATTTTAGCTTAATCCAGTCGGCGGGGGGGGGGGGTTGTCTGTCGGCACGTGCCAGTCTGTATATGCACGGACCATGGAATAAGTAATTAAACGAGTAATTAAATAGCCAAACCCTGATTCCGACTTCTGAACCCAACGGGTCAAACGGCATTTTAGGGCCAGTTTTAAGTGGTAACTTCTGAGAATAGATACATAAAATTTGAGAATAAAGTCATGAAATCACAAGAATAAAATATAAGACCTCAAGACTTTTGTGGAAAGGCCGGGAAGGTTTTGTCGATATTCGTATAGTAAAACGCACATAGAAAATAAATATCTTTTTTACTACGTAGGAATACTTAAATCTTTTTTCATCAGTATGAATGTGTGGTCCTGCTTCTCTCAAAAGGTAGGCTGCGGACGCAGCTAAATAATAGTGAGAAAAGTGAAGACACTAAACACAGCGCAAGAAAGTTTACCTAATAGATTTAAAGGGCCCTGTTTTTCATTGTCGTAGAAAGTGGTAGAGTAACTTTATTATGGGAAATTCAGCTCTGCTTCTTCGGTAAAATATGCACATAAAACAGATACATTTTACATTAATCGGGTTGTCTACCATATACAGACTGGAGAGAATCTGCTACCATAGCAGATTCGATGCGAGTCGGCAGGTGAGGTTACACAGGAGTGGGCGTTCGGTGAAGACGTGGAGGAGAACTGAGATATTACCAGGATAAGGAGGGCAGTGAATTGTAACAGTATGAAAGACAGAAATACAAGTTCTGAATCAATACAGGAAAGACGTGCTGGTCATGCCGTACTAGAGCCAAGGGCGCACAGGGTTTTATGAGAGATACTGAATGATAAACTGCAGATGTGTAGAGGGTTTAGCCTAGGATTTCAAAGTAACTGGATTACTAGAGCTGATTTGAATCGTAGTGGAAATATGCCTGTGAGTGGAGACTAATTACATTAAACTATGGAAACTGAGAGTCAGAGGCCTGTAAAACATGGCTGGGCATCAAGATAGAGGTACATTCAGTGCAGTCGTGCTTCAAGGAAAGTTCAGCCAGTTTGTATGAGGAAGGAGAAACACGGAGGATATGTGAGGGGGATTGTTAGCACATATTTGAAGAGGACAGACATGTGTTTGGGTACTGGAGTGTTTGGGGAAACGTGTTCAAAGGCATGTGAAGTGGGGAACGGGAAGGGGGGACGGGGCAATGACAGCGAAAAAGGATGGTGGCAAAGTCCCCTGAAGGAGAGCCGTGTGCAAAGCGTTAGCAGCTTATGCTGCGTTCCATTTCAACTCATAACTTGGAAATTCAAGAGTTCCTACTGTTCCACTGCTAAAGACCAGTTCCAATACTAAGAACACGGATACAGAGGATGGTAAAAATCCCGGGATGTTGGTCTTGCTCCACCCCAAATGTCAAGGATACATCAGTTGCATCCTCACCGAACAAGACCAATCCCATGATTCATTGCGCTCCAGGTTTGTTCTTGAAAAGCAAGTTAGCAAGATCAGTCTCGCCAAGACCACATGAGCAGTCTTTGTGTTCTTGGTATTGTGGTATTGAGATTAACCCTCCTACTCGGAAAGTCTTAGGAATCTACACAACCCCCAACCTCAACTTTCAAGATGGTTGTGCCCTTTATCAGCGGATTTGTTACTATAGAGTGTTTATATGCAAAACATGTTGTAATGTGTTGTTATCGACTGATGTTGCTAACAATTGCTAACAACAAACCTGGGTAGAACTGGGGCCTGTTACAGAAAGCAGTATTTCTTGCTTAGCCGGAAAACTTGACGGATTAAAGTAAATTAAACCCGACAAGTTATCCAGCTAAGCATGAAATTTTGCTTTTTGGATCAGGTCCCTGGTATTGCTCAATCACTTTCCGACTTACTCGGCTCAACTCGGTTTAACTCGGCTGTTAGTTCTCTGAGATAAATGGAACGCAGCATTTTAAGTGTGCAGGGCAACAGGGGGGAAAAAAAAGAATCCTCACCGAATATAGACCTACTCGTGTAGGTGGTGGCTAACTTTGCAAGCATATATTTACAGTTATTTAGACAACAGATTGGCTGGATATACTGTTACAAGACTTTCCAATAGCTCAAACACTGTAGTTATTCAATTAACATTAAATCATTAAGCCTTTGAATAGTTTTATGTATTTCGCATTTCCCTATTCTCAATTTTCCAGTTACGAAACACCCGTATAGAAGGAAGGAAAAAAAATACTTGAATGAAGTTCTTTTCATTGAAGCTAATCAGGATTACTCACACTGCAAATACACTGCCAAGCTTGTTCATATATTTGAAAAAGGACACACCTGGTCCGAGAAGATAAATCTGCTGTTCATTGTGAGTTTGTATCACTGCTGACACTTTCATGTCATTAACACAAACGAGGCCATACGATACAATCAAGGAGCCTCAGGTAAGGACAGTCTTCGCAGACAAAAGCATGAATTTGTCCCGAGAAGCACGTAAAGGTGTGTGAAGCGGTGTCTGTCCAGGATGGAACAACGTAACAGGCAGATGGGAAGGGAATGGCGTTTTAAAACCGTCTGAAAGACCATTGTTCTTCTGAGCCACAGGGCATGCAGAATTTTTTTTATACACCGGACGGGTTATGCGTCTGTAGGGTAAATGTACAAGCAGTAAAACAATCAAGTTTCAAGTTCAAGGGGTTTGTCTGTGGCACGTGCCAGTCTGCATATGCACGGACCATGGGGGTAATAGAGTAATTAAATAGCCGAACCCTGATCATGTGATTCCGACTTCTGAACCCAATGGGTCAAACGGCATTTTAGGGCCAGTTTTAAGTAGTAACTTCTGAGATAGATACATCAAATTTGAGAATAAAGTCATTAAATCACAAGAATAAAATATAAGACCTTCGAGACTTTTGTGGAAAGGCCGGGAAGGTTTTGTCGATATTCGTATAGTGAAATGCACATAGAAAATAAATATCTGATTCATTTTTTTTTTTACTACGTAGGAAAACTTAAATCTTTTTTCATCAGTATGAGTGTGTGGTCCTGCTTCTCTCAAAAGGTAGGCTGCGGACGCAGTTAAATAATAGTGAGAAAAGTGAAGACACTAAACACAGCGCAAGAAAGTTTACCTGATAGATTTAAAGGGCCCTGTTTTTCATTGTTGTAGAAAGTGGTGGAGTAACTTTATTATGGGAAATTCAGCTCTGCTTCTTCGGTAAAATATGCACATAAAACAGATAAATTTTACATTAATTGGGTTGTTTACCATATACAGACTGGAGAACTGAGGCTGTGGGCTCCTTAAGTCTTTGTGCCCCAGTGCAACCTTCTATCCAGAAATGCCCCTGTAAATAATAACATAACAAATAAATTTAGTAAAAGCTTTACAATCTACACTAACTAAACCACATTAATACATTCATGTTTTAAAATACTTGTAATATTAAAAAGATTATAAAGTCTATTGAAAGGCTTTGCTCCTCTGTTGAATTTTATTAATCTACTGTGAGAGTACGGTGGAAACAATTTTAAATAAAAATATTAACGAAATCTTTGTATATTTTTTATGCTAACATCTAATCATCAATATCTGCGCACAAAACAAGTTAATGAAATTTTTTAATCTTACAATATTTTTTAAATCTTTTAATTCTGGAGGAAAAAATTGAATGCTTAATAAAGTAAAATATAAGATCTGCCAAATCATTGTAAACAGTCTTTAAGTATCAATGAAGCAAATACCTTGAGAACACGATTTCTTAGATGTATAACATCTATTTATTTATTCAGTTCAGTTTTGGGGAATTTATTTTATTTTCATTTTGAGAAAAGGTGCAGACATAAGAGAGCAATGTGCTGATTTCATATAAGTAAAAAGAGACCTATAGACATATAATCACAAATTCCGAAAACAGAACTGGAAAATAAAACCTGAAAATGAAACAAACAGCTCCTTCCTTTCAAAAATAGGTCAGACATCAGGTCTTCTTCAATCCAACCGGTTACCAAGAACCACGGTCAGTTCTAACCTTCATTAGTACTCCAATACTCCAGTGAGTGAATGAGTCATACAGTTTTATGTTTAAATCCACATGGAACTTTTTGTATGTAATGTTGTTATGGATTTGATTACGTTTTCCCAGCTATAAAATTAAAATAAATTTCCTACTCAATTGGTTTCTGATATTATCACATGACCAAGCATAGAAGTTCGCGTATCATTATTTGCACAGTTATTTAATGAACAAATACAAGCTGTGCAGTCAGGCACTTCCCTGCGCTGCCGATAACATGGAAAACGGCACGAGAGAGACATGGTTATGCAGCAGGTAGCAGCCCTTCCATTCATCTCAGCTCTGCCCCTGCTCTTGTGTGTGGAGTTCCTTCTCCTAGTCTCACGTGGGCCTCTCAGTACTCCACCTGCAGGCCGAAGGCATGTCGTTTGATGAATTTCCCTGCTGGAGATAATAAAGCATATCTTATTGTCCCTCAAAGTTATTTATGCAAATGTGCATATATTTGCACTGCAATGCACTAACGTCCCTGCCTTGATACCTATACTAGCCTCTAAGGCCTCCCAAAGACCCTATTTGGAACACAGAGACAAATTTTCCTTATTTACCCAAGGCAACATACAATTCGACAATAGCAGGACCAATCAACTGGGATTCAAGGTCTTGCTCAAGGGCTCCATGGCGACGTCATGATGATGAGCATAGGATTTGGACCAGGGATCCCTCTGATCATCGGCACAGTGACCTAAACTGCTGAGCTACACATCACACGCCCACACAGAAGGGCACCGTACAGATACCATGAAAAACGCTATTGGCCAAGAACGTGTCAGTAGCTTCTACTTGCACTAATACTCATCTATATGATTTTGCAAAGCAAACAATTAAACATGTATTACTCCTACTTTTATGATTTTATCAGTGGGGCTCGAAGTTTAACCCAGAATAAAAACACCAGTAACTACTGGGACGAAACGGCTCCGTCTCTCCCTCTCATCTGTCCGCTGTAATATATTCCCCCGTTCCAGCTACATTCTTTCCTTTCCATTTTTCCGAGCTACAGGTCCTCAGTCGGTTAAAATCCCACCCCAGTGGGCGACTGGCAAGGGGCAGGGCAGCGGGAGAGATGACTAATCCCTGTAATACTGCCGTGAGAGGAGGGAATTGCGTTCGGGTGTCTTACTCTGTGCCTTTTAAAGTAAAACCCATATAACCCATATCCTCAGTCAGGAGTCATTTTCTATCCATTTCATTATGATGCCATCATAATGGATCCTGAAAATTCATGACAATCTCATGTGGTGAGACACGGCCAGTTTATCATTTAAAACACCATTTTAAAAAAAATGATCTTGCTCTATATACTTCTGAACATTCAATCTTCCCCTGAGAGAAGGGAGACATTGAGTGGGAAAATGATGCTATATATTTATTTTCAAATTATACTGCATTCAAAGGAATAACAGAACCAAGCTTATCTAATGCATTTCATTCAGGGATCGACAAAATGTTCAACTGCATTACCTTCCAAAGTGAGTCAAAGACACTCATTTGCTTAAGGTATAAATGTTTAGGTTAAATAGCCTATAAAATGTAAAAAAAAAAAAATTAGGTTTGCTGATTTGTGAATGGCTTGCATCGCATTTCTTTGAATTCCTTGAGATTTGTTGTAAAGCTTCTGCAGATAGGAGCTAGAGAAATGAAGACTGCCAAGGCTACTCAGACTTTCATGCATAATGTATTACAGCAGATCAACAGGAATGGCGGACAACCGAGAATGGTCTGAAAGAAACCAAAATTACAAACCAAAGTGTTTTTTTCTGTTGACTGCGCAAGGCTTTACCAATCCTTTTCCCGCTGAATGTGCTTGCCAGCGACTTCTCTTAATAACCCTGTGGCAGAATCCACATAATAAAACAGTGTTTTAAACTTTACTCTAGTAGCTAGTTTAATCAGTGGATATCTTCCGATTTAGCTAAATAAACTGCAGTTTTCTGGTATGAGAATGTCCCATTGATCCATTGCCACTGAAATTAATTTACTTTCTGGATTAATAGCATTATTTAAAAAGTGAAAAAAAAATGTACAGCAGCCATCTTGTTAGATGCTCAAGTGTTCAACTTACACAATCTTTCTTCGGAGTATGTTTGAAACCAGAATGTTGAACTAATTGGACAATTGGCAGATAGAATGTGATATATTTAATGCACATTCTAGGTATGCTTTTGACAGCTTACAGTTTGGCATTGTCTGGGGTTTAGTGTCTGGTCATTTGATGGACGTTCAACGTCGCCACCATGTGGCACATTAAACATATGACATGTCATACACAGGAAAAGTATATTACATATAAGACATGTCTTCTTCTGAAGACTAAAGAAGTTCGATAGAGGGCTTAAATGTAAAACAACACAGCTCATCAACAGGACAATCACAGATACAGCATGTACATTTTTACTCTGAGAATGATTCTATTTAAGTTTAAGAAAATAAAATGTTTATAATAATGATGACAGCAAAGTGATCATAGCAGGAAATATTACATGTCAGATTACATAAGCATAATGTATATACCCGAACCAAATAATAAAAAAAACAAATAATATTGTTACAGTGCACGCATGGGCCAGTGGAACTAAGTTCACGGAATTCTTTACAATACTCTAACAAATGTGCCAACAGCGACACCTTGCGGAAAAAGCTGCACACGGCCTCGCACTGTTTTTCATCTTGAACTAGTCAAGTACAAACAATTCAATTTTAATTTGATTATCGGATTAGTTAAAATGTAAATAATTAACATGAATACATTTCTGTATGTAAAAAAAAAATATTTCACACTTTTAAATCTTCTGATAATTAATTCAAATGCCATGAATATAGATATGGTCGATGCAGCAGGTAAGGTAATTTAAATAAATTAAAAATAAATTACAAAAAATAAAAAATACATTATTTTTTAAAACCCCACTTTACATGTGTTTATTCTTCAGAACACAAAAACATACTTGCATGATTCGCCACTGACACTCAATACTTAAGTACTTCATTATTTGACAAGCGAGAACACTCCAAAGAGAGAGAGAGAGAGAAAAAAAAATCATCCATCCAACACAAACACCCTAACCCCTCATCAGGAATCATTGCTGAGGTATCATTTCTGGCACACATCCAACAATCATCTTTACAGCTGTCCAATTTAACTGATAATGCTGTTTTTTTGTTTTTTTTTTTAAATAATAATATCAAAAACGCCTGATATGTTTTAGTAGTTTAAATCGACGTGTTTTTTTTTTCAATTCTGTAAGATGACCACTGAGGGTCTTTTAGCTCCAGTGTCTAAGTTAGGCATTTGATATTTTCTTGGTGATGTCCTGCCTATGAACCATTATCTTTGATGTTTACATAATCGTACGTTAGTCACTGCAGAGGAGTGAATGAGCAGTTTCCCTCTCGGCGACAAACGCAACATCAATTATCAATCAATTAAATAAATTAACAACATTTCATAATGAGCATTAAAAAAAAACATTTACTCTGCAGTTGCCTTTTGGTTGAATCTGTTTTTAACCAATGAGAATGCCTTTGTGAGGAACAGATAACCAGGTAGAGCCGTAAGCCGAGACTGTGACTCACTGCAAGGTGTGCGGCTGGGTGTTTACCGCCTCATCTGTGACGGATGGGTTATTAGCAACTCTCAGTGCTGGGGAGGGAGGGTGAGGAATGACCTAATAGCTAAGAAAAGCCATGAAGTCATAAGCACCTGACTCCAATTCCCAGCGGGCAGTCGCACTCCTCGTTGCTTCCGAGCCCTTGTTTGTGCGTGACTGTGTGGATGCGCGTCGAATCACATCTGCTGAATAAAGGGGGGAAAACCCGTGGCAGGCAGGGACTTCTCCAGTTTCTTTTTCTCGACTACCTTTCAATTAGGGTGGGGCAATGGCTTCAATTAGTGTCTGTCCCTTCCTTAAATACCAGCGGCCGTATTTGTGTACAGCTCCAGTTCACTCACTCAGCTTCCATTACCGAAAGAATCAGTCACAAAGACGAGTAGTTTGTTTTGCTATTTAGGAAAACAAAAATAACAATAACAACAACAAGGAAATAAACAGAACAGTTTTTTCTTTGAAGCCATTTATGCCTGACTTCTGGTAAAAGCTGGAAACCCTTTACACCCTGCCTTCGGTATTTAGGTGCTCAGAAAAATAGCAGTAGATTTTATTAAATCTGCATTGGCAAAGGTATTTCAGGATACAAAGTTGTTCTTATTCACAAAGGAAGAAAGCCTTACAGTAAATTCCACAACATCCCCTAGGGACGAGAAACCATATATCGTGGATAAAATACTGTTATATTTCAGACACCAGATATACCTGAACATAATATAAACAGGAACAGGCAATGAGCAGCATAAGCATTAAAAAAGTGGACAAGTAACCATATTCCAAGAGAAATCCAGGAGTTCCATCCTCTGTCTCATGTTTGGGCAACAGGGAAATTATTCAGTTGGTGACTGAAACTATTCAGGACATGGTAAAGCAACAACAACAATAAGAATCATCGTTATCATCCCAGTGTTTTCCAGATAGGCCTATATTAATTTGTTTTAGGAGTCCGCGATATTACGATATATATATCGGATGGCGAAATAAAAACTTATCTATCATTTCGTCGATTATTTCGTGGTGTTGCAAAATACGCTGTTTAGGGCAGGAGAAAAAAATGTTATGATGTTCAATTTGTTGCAGTGTGGTACGTGTATGGACGTTTTTATTGGACTATATTATTGGAAACCCACAGATGACAATCCACAAATATATACCATGATCCATAGATGTCCACGACGATATGTTTTTTAAACCTGTGTCGTGTAAAATCATATCCACAAAATGCGGAAAGATATGTGTAAATGAAACGTGTTTCGCACATTGCGGCTGGGCCATTGAACGTGAAGTGCACACCCACAACGGTTGAAATATAAGTTTAAAAAGAAGTTTAAAAAAATACTACAGTCAAAAAACTGCAAATAAAGCTAACTTTACCGCGATGTTGGAGTTAAGGTTTAAACTCGAACCCGCTTACTGGAGTATTTCGGTATAGATCGGCGTTTCCATATATAGGCTACATCATCAAGTGGGAATACTAGGGAGGCCTATACTCGAAAGTGGTTTCGGCTTTAAACCTTCACTGTGACACTGCAGTAAAGTCAACTGAACATTCAGTTAATTTTAATTAACATTTCAATGTTAGTTCGTGCAATAGCATGTAGCTTTCTTGTTTACTGGAACTGGGGGTGAATGGACACAGTGAAATTAATAAATACGTATAGAAACACACATTAAAGTTAGATGGAGTGCATTGTCCCCATAGTTTAATGCTTAAAGCACACTTATCTGGATATGTCTGTACCGTTTATATTCATGCTTATTGGTCCACTAATTCTATCTTTTGTACTTTAGATGGACACAGAACAATTATTAGTAGCGGAAAAGTATTTGCTTACCGAGATCTGTAGAAAAAAAAATCACAAATACGTCACTATCCACAAATATGTATGTTTTCTTAGTATTGCACAAAATCATATCCACAAAAAAACATGGCGATTTGTACACCTGAAAATTGGGGTTGCGCATTTGTGGATCACTTGTATTTTTGTGGATCGTGGGACTTTTTGTGACCTTTTTCTTTGCGAATTTTCGTCCAATTCGTACAGCAGCTGATCTGAATTCCAAAAAAAAAAAAACAATAAAAAACATAAATATGAGGTGCAGTCATGACATATATATCTTATCGGTATATGAGACAACATATCAGAATATAGAATTTTGGTTATATCGCACCGACCTAATTTCTACAGTCATTGAAATGTATGTATAAAGAGCATGTTGTTTAAAAAAAAATAAAAAATATTTGATGAAGTAAGAAAGAAGTAAAAAAAAAAAAGGCGGACAGCTGAGATACGGATGGTGTCCTGGGAATAATGACTACATCACACCCTCTCTGCTGCCGCTTCATTCACCAAGCAGCCTCCGCGATATTGGGGAAGCAGAAATGTCATGTCCATGGCAGCAAGATATTACGGGGCATTATTTGAGCATTTGTACGAGGAGGCTTCGACATCCCTCTGAACTTAAGGAACCCACGAACATACATATTTTTTTTATCATTATTGTCACTGTGGGACCATCCCTAACCTAGTATCTGTGTGTATGGAAGCTGGAATGATGCTCTTCTCTAGGGGAGATCAACCATGCAAAGGCAACAATGCACAACAGGCAGACGAGCGACGCATCCGCGCTGGGTATCGTCAGTTCAAACATTTCACGACAGATGTATGCTAACAGGATGTACCCCCTCACAAACAGATGGTCAGATTAATGGAAAGTTAGAAAAAAGGGGGGGGGAAAAAGACAAGGGAAGATAAGAGGAGATTCGTAAATAGGCCTAAAACACACAGACGAATTGGGGCGGAGAAGGTAACGTTATCCATTATCTATACTCTCCATCGATTGGTGCGAAGCTCTTTGCTGATACCATTAGCAGAGGGACGTGACCTTTCGGGGCAGTCTGTGGCTATGAACCTGGCTCCGCTCCAGGGTCTGCCCTGCGGCCACCTCCATCATCCTTAAGGCTCCCAGCTCCGGCCCGCAGTCAACATGGCTGGCGGACACACAAAGGGTTAACCCTGCCGTGCCCAGCTCCGATTCCCTGGTACACGCCAGCTACGCGCGGGGGGGAACCCCACCCGAGTTAATGCCCGGAGAATGAGTCTAGACGACGACCACGTACACCTGAACTGGCCACTCCGTGATGTCATCCGCCAGCCGACACCCACCAATCCGTGTGAATGAAATATATTTTAATGAGTAAACATTACAGATTTAACAATGTTATGCTGGGACTAAGCAGCCGAACAAGGCTGCATGTTATACATAAAACTCTTGAAAACACTGGTGCGGTGTTTTAAGTAATATCATTTCAGAATAAAACGTATAAATGCTCAAAAAGACACTACTAAAAAGATTAAGCAGATGGTCAATCTACAAGAACTCCGCAAATGCGACATGATTCAGCAAATAGCCAACTTCACCATTACGAGAAAAATGGATTACTGCTACTTTGGAGAGGACATTTTTCCCTGCACTTCAACACATCAGTTTTAACACAAATAACCTTCAAAAAGCAATGTTATAGAGTACAGTTACTAGGGAAAGATATAACAAGGTATGGAGGCACGCTGCTAGAATTGCCCATGCTAATTCGCCTTTCCTTCAGCCGTTTTATGTGATAATGTGAAAGCTAAAGAGCTTTGCAAAACCAATTTCAGCTAAGAGCACACATAAACCACTCTGTTAGTCATGAACCCAAATTTATGTAAAAAAAAAAAAAAGTCCGGACTGTTCAACCACAATTTTGAAGTCAGGCCAAAAATAGATGCATTTCAATTGTTTGTGTGGAGAATATGCATTTAAAGTGAAACCAACCATTTCATAAGTTTTATTTCGTTTTTAATAGAATTTCCTAACAGATCCGACACACGAAAAAACTGTTATGATGCTGAGGCTACTCAGACTCTGATATGGAAGAAGCTATTTGCCGCGATTGCATGAGACGTGCTTTAATACGACGAAAAGCCACCTGTCCATTATCCTGTAAACATTCTAATGGGTTGACGATAACAACGTTCGGCCCGATGCACTTCCCTGTGGCGTCTGCTTTTCTTCACTTCGAACCCGGTGTAAATAGGAATGCTGCCCATCCATCCATCTTCCAACCGCTAAGCTGGTCCAGGGTCACAGCGGGGGCCTGGAGCCCATCCCAGGCGGCGCAGGGCACGAGACGGGGAAACACCCAGCGCTGGCCGCCAGTCCATCACAGGGCACAGCGAGCTCGTACTGTACGGCCAACTTAAAGGTGCGTGTCTATGGACTGTGGCGGGAAACCCAAGTACCCCCCCCCCCCCCCCGCAGGACCTCTCACACAGCGAAGGCAAGAATCAAACCCTCAACCCCAGACGTATGGGACAACATTGGGGTAACATTGGGGATGCTGCCTATAGCCTTAATTTCTTTGTTTTAAACCAGAGAGTGGTAAAAAGAAATCATATATTTAAAAAAGAGGGGGTCTTTAGTCATTTGATTAATGAGTTAATTGACTTTCTGCCTTTGTATTTACATTACACACATTCGTAATTATATATTTATGTCTCTAGGTGTTTCCCAGAGGGAAAAAACATATTTTCACTTTCTCCAAAATCTTCATAAGAGAAAATATGTATATTGGCAAGCAAGTTAAGCTTTAAATATATTTAATTACCTTTTATAGTCTGGACCTTTAGCCGAAGTAAAACAGAACATGCCAGAGTTCAGCTGTCATTGGACTAGATAAATGCTTAAAATTATTAACTTGATCATGGGTAATGGGCAGAATAGTGCGTAGGATGTTGCTGTAATCCAATTGTTCAAAGATCCTTCAGCAAGAAAAATACATGTATATCTAAAATCGGTACAGACGGTAAAAGAACCATTACAGAAACGTTCAGAACGAGAAATTTCCACTAAATCACCAAATCTAATCCTTACCCACTCTGCCGGACTCATCGAAAGAAGTCTTCTCAAAGCGTGGCTGATTGTTGATTAAAAGAATGGCAGCCTCTTTCCAAAAGAAAAAAAAGGGCACAGTGCTCATTTACAGTACTGACACTGCCCCCCCCCCCCCCCCCCCCCCCCCCCCCCCCCCCCCCCCCTGCCCCGCCCCCCCCTCCCTC
>JAABNY020000136.1:16160306-16185556 GCA_015164015.2 Brevimyrus niger
GGTTTCAGTCTCTCAGAAAACTTACCATACTTCTCCAACAGGTGGCAAGCACAGACCACTGTCATTGGCAACAAATGTCAGAATGACCAATGCTTTATACTCCTTTCTTTAGTAGGCATAGTAGGGTAAAAAACAGCTGTAAATTAAACACAATTGTACCTGTATACGTCAATAGATGGTAAATGAGTTTTTAAACCACAACATAATCAGCAACTTCGATGTAGTCATAAAGGCAAAGAGATTAAAATGCAGTGTAAGCTTGGGCTCGTCTATCGAAAAAATCAAACTCAACCTTGATATCAGTCAGCTTGTCATCACAGTTGACTGAAAAGGAAGTCACGAAACTGGCTGAAAAACAACTTGTCTCTATCAATCTGCACTTTTGTAAGTAGCGTGACAACAGATATTTCAACATCATTGTTCTGCTTCCCACAAGTGGAAAAACAAGACTATGGAACTTCATGAAGTCATACAAAATCCCAAGGCAGGGATATTCAAATCACGGTCCTCAAGGGGCCATGTGAAGCCTCTGACCAATCAGAGTCAGTAATTATTGAATTAACTACCTGGGAGAACCGAAAACGCTGCTTGGATCCGAAATGAAGCGTCAGTTATGTGTCTTTTTCTACATATTAGCATTAGCTGCATTAGCTAGATTGGCATGTGGTTCTGTGGGTCTGGCCTCTGTGCCCATCAGAAGGTCTCCAGTTCAAATCTCACAGTCACGTGACTTCACAGTTGAGCCCCTGAGCAAGGCCGTTAGCCCCAATTGCTTTGTGGTCCGGCTTCCTGAACTGCGTGTCGCTTTGGAGTAAAAAGCATGTGCCGAATAAATAATCGTAACGTAAACACCGAACAGGTGGCGCGTTCATGCATGAAGCACGACGGCGTAGCGAGAAGGAACCACTGCTCTCCAAGAATACCTTTACCAGCAGGTCCGGCACAGATTGATAGCTTCAGGGGTACTGAGAGAGTTACAAGGTATCCACTGGCATTTTCAGCACTGCTTTAAATACATAAGCAAATACATAAATGTATATAGACTGCTTACATTTCTGTCTAAATTAATTCCTGTAAATGCGCCTGGATTTACACGAATAAAAATGTATTTGGACCACACATCTCTGGTGAGGAAACAGGCGTAAAGAAGTATGCTTTATGACAAAGCCTGTTTTCGCTTTTGATGCCCTGACATTCCCGTGCTGTAGCGTACTATAGACAAGATTACAAACTGGTTACCATCAGGACTGAAAATGTGAACTATGACCGTTGCGAAGTCCAGATTATCTCCGGATGGGCATATTTGTGAGTGACACAGTTTCGGGTTGAAGGAGAAATGCCACGTCCTGTGAAATGTGAGTCACCAAACAGCAGGTGGAGACAAAGAATGAACCAGAATCTTTCAATGTTCCACTTATGTCTCTTAGAAGATCATGGCGAGAGACTTCAGACTTCCATGTACTGTATAAGAATTCAGGAACAAGAAAGATGAGTGTAACAAGCTGCATTACGGTGGATGTACTCACACGCTTTTAAAACAATGCAAGATGTTACTTTCTTAGTATTTATATGGCTGCAAATCACTTATGTCATATGTACCGTTCATATGATGTTCTTTGACCCAGAATCTAAACTAGTAATGAAAAACAAATATTGGACTGGTTGGTATAATTAGAATACCGTTTATTTTTTAAAACAAATGACAAAGTGAGACAATTCAAAAATCTTAATTATAAATGGGGGGACATCATGTCACACTGGATTTTATTAATACCCCCGATTCTGTATGCCGCATATTCTGTGTGTTTTTTTCCCCCAAAGTCTAACACACACAGATGGACTTGGGTCTCAAAACTGTCTGTAATGTGCACCCTATGATCAGGACTTAAGATTTTGGATCCCTCCCCCAACCTAGATCAATCCAACTTATCTAATTTTTAAGGGTCCCTGTCATTTAAAGGCCATTGGAATTGGTCTAACACCCTCCCTTTACAGCAGCCCTGCCTGTGACGGATTGCCGTCCCATCCATTGTCTCCCCAGCCTGCTCTGCTTCCTTCGACAGGCTCCAGGCTCCCCGCATCTCTGCAAGTGTATGTTTGTGGAAAACGGGACAGAGATACAATTACGCCTGAAGCCATGTAATTCCTGCTGGATTGCGTGCCGGTTACAGGGAAAGAAAAATTGATGGTGTAAATTGGCTTGAGTTGTTTTGTACACATTTGCACTTTAGCACCGAGTGAAGTTCTAGGTTGCAGAGGAATATCTAATTGCAGGGGACGGGAAAAGAGGCTGCTCGAGTCTGGTGCTGGCAGATTTTCTACCGCCGCTGATCATTTTTTTAATTCTCTGAGGAAACCGATTGATTGAATGATGGGCAGAATTTAAAAATTATTTGAAAATACGTTGTGGGCTGGACAGATCCAGCTGACGGACTGGCACTTTGAGACCCCTGCACTCGAAGCTTTGATGCTTATAGTACAGTCGCCCCTCGAGAGTCATGAATATGACATTCATGGTTTTGGATTCTCAAACAACGCATATGCCAAAAATATATATTACTGAAAATGATTCAGATTACAAAAACTTATAAGATATAAAAATATAACTGTAATTTGATATATGTTTGCGCAAGTAAATAATCCGTCATCAAGAAATATTTATAATGAAACCACGTGTCATCGCTTTGTCACCCGTAGGAATTCTTATGAATAAAATCAAACTGAAACATTTTCTCCATTTATATATTAGAAACTTTCAGGCAGTAACGACTTCCTCTTTCACTGGGGCATAAATATGAGATTCTACAAAGGTCAATCTCCCGTAGTCATTCATCAACATGGCAAAGATAAGATAACACACTGATCAAATGAAGGAGAAGTGTGTTGACCTTCAGATATTTTTTTAAAAAAAAAGAAAGCTACTTGCCCTAAAACGTCCGTTCAGGCAATAATTACAATGTTCGAATCACCTGGGATTGAGACCACTGTGCCCCCTAGACCACTGCTTCCCAGCCCAGTCTATGGGGACCCCCAGTCTGTACACATCTTTGGGTCACTAAGTCTCCAAACCCGCCGTCAGATGTCACCTCCATGCCGAAAGATTATTTGGGAAGATATGCGAGAAAAAGCAGCCAGTGTTGGTGAAATGCTACTGGAAGTTTTACTGGAACCAAATTCAATGGTCAGATAAAACTAAAACTAACACTGAAGGTGGGTGTGTCATGAAGAGAAGGGCGGCCATACTGAACTGATCCTGATTTGCAACTTCTGCAGTTCGTCGACTCCAGATGCTGTATGCAGTTACTTATTATTACTGTATAATTATGATTATTACATAAATAATTATGTACCGCATTGCAATTGTTCAGATTTACCTACATTTGATTTAAAGAATAAAATCTCATTTGTTACCTGCCTGAATGGTGGAGGTTTGGTGATATTGAGGAGTTTATCCTCCAGCCCTGAGAACCTCGTTAGGGTAGATGACACCATCGTTAGGGTAGATGGCACCATCATTAGGGTAGATGACACCATCGTTAGGGTACATGGCACCATCGTTAGGGTAGATGACACCATCATTAGGGTAGATGGCACCATCATTAGGGTAGATGACACCATCATTAGGGTAGATGACACCATCGTTAGGGTAGATGGCACCATCGTTAGGGTAGATGACACCATCGTTAGGGTAGATGACACCATCATTAGGGTAGATGGCACCATGGACTCCATGATATACCAGGACATTTTAAATCCAAGTCTGGCTGCCTCTGCCAGGAAAGTAAAACTGGGTCGTCACTGGATCTTCCAGCAGGACAATTTTCTGAAACATATACTGTATGTCCACATCAATGCAAAAATGGTTATGTGAACACAAAATCAACTAAACTCAATGGCCAACTCTGTTCCCTGATCTAAACCTGTGGGGTCACCTGATCAGGAGAGTCTACAGGTGAGGGATGAGGGCCCTGGATGATCTGGAGGGATTCTGTAAAAAGAAATGACCTCAGATTTCCTGCTCAGTACTCCCCAACTTATATGATGTTATAGAAGATGACTCAGTGCTGTTTTCTTTGGTAAAGAGAGGTTGTACAAAGTACTAGATGCAGGAGTGGCAATAATCAGGGCTCATGTCATTTTGTTAATTAGAAAATGGTTATTCATTAATAAGAGATTATTTTTTCCTCTGAAAAATGTACTTCAATTGAAGGATTTTTTCCCCCTGAGATTAAGATAATTCACTAAAAAGAGAATTGGTTATGAATCTTATATTATACTCATCTTTACAAGGGGTGCCGATAATTGTGAAGGGGACTGTATGTGTACGTACTGGTTCCTAGGATACGTAATTTAGTTTATTTACTTAGTAACTGCTTTCTCCACTGAGACATGCAAGTTAGGAAAATTATGGGTCAGAAGGATAGATCAGAAGCTCCTACTGTTTAATAAGAATCACTCTGTAGATACTTATTACCTGTCAATAACTGTATGAGCCGAGTGCAATTGTGAACTTCTTAGATTTACATGAACTTCCTGTCACTGTTTGAAACAGGATGTTAATTTGTAGCCTTTTGTGGTTGCGCTGGAACAAACATTCTCAGAACAGTTTTATTCTTATTCTTAAATTAGGTTCTAGTTCACATACTGTAAATATTAATTACATACTTTATAGTCATGTTTACATATACTGTATTGCCATGTTTGCATTTCAGAATTTTTGTGTTTGATCACTGAGGCTTTTTGATTTTGATACAATATATAGAAAGTGTAACACAAATTACCTTGCAAATTAAATCACTGAGCTTTAGTAAGATTTACACAGGTCTATGGAATTAAAGATGTCAACAAAATTGTTGACTTTTACCCATGATGGAAATATTTTTAATTTCTCAGGAGCAACGCTGAGTATGTCATTAATAACTCTGAAAATACATTCGTTATCTAAAGTGTCATGAAAAATACCAGATTTTAGAGATAACTAGATAGTCAGTAACTACAAGACAAGTGCTGAGATTTCAAGTCTTCAAATTATTAAGGTGACACGCCACAGTTTCAGGCAAATTTTTTCTGATTTTCATATTTCTTTTATACTTTTGCAATCTCTTTTCTTGGACAAAAACTTTCCCTCTATGACACAGTACTTTACCAATGCCATTTGTTTACAAGGTTGACTGCTGAACGCATTTCCAGCTGCTTGTTTTTTTTAAATCCATAATCACACAAAGATCTTTAAATTAATGTGACTGCATGAGTGATCTGAATTCAGATGTCTGTTGGGCAGTTTCCATAAGCTGATAGTTTTAATTTTTCCCATGAAACATAACGAGATCCACCCATTATCAAGTCAGGTAGCTGCTAACACACCTCAGGTCTGATTTTGCGTCAACAGAACAGATGACTAAACAGCCCAAACCAGTTCTCATATTTCTACAGACTCTATTCTTTACTAAGGCAGACAGAGAAGGGGCTTAGATTCAACCACAAATACGTCTGTGAATCTTTAATGTTTCTTGTCAGACCACAGTAAAGTAGAAACATCCAGTGTTTTTTTTTTTACCCTCGCTCAGTTTTGTTGCCTAGCAATAAGATGGAACTGAGCACTAAGATGGTCACATTTTATGAAGAAAAATCTATCATTTTAAAAGCTGGCATCTTAAATGATTGTGTGAATCACAAGCCGTTCAAAATACCAGCTGTAACACACAAGTTGTTTGAAATTAACCAAACTGAGGCATTGAAATTATTAAGCATTTATATATACTGTACGGTAAATACTGTATTTCACTCATCCTACTCTGGAGTGGACTTGCTGTTGACTAGACTGCTGCTTGTAAAAAAATATCGCTAAACTGGTTTGTTGGAGCCATTCCTCAGTTGCTGTTTCAATTTTTTAGGAAAGGTTTTGCCCAGTTAATATTGTTATTTGCATTTTGTTTAGTACTCCACTATTTATAGTTTTTTTTTTTTTGTCGGACAGGTATATTGGACTGAAAGTCAAATGAACATTGTGGAGGTGTTGGATTTTAAAGCCCTCAGTTCCTCACTCTATTTACAATCGATATAGGTTGATGTGATGATGAATGTATCCAGATCACAGTTTATTTACATACACATGCATGGTTCTCCTATGCAGAGGGACAGGGTTCATGGAGCCTATCCTGGAAACAATGGGCTCAAGGTCGGGAATAACCTTGGATGGAGTGCCAACCCATTACTGTGCATCTGTTCTTTTCAGTAAGGACCCAATATCCCCTCAATAATGATACAAAATAATCTTGAATTCTGTTATTAGGGGTCATGATGACTCTCAAAAAAAGACCTGTGCTTCTCTGTCGTCAGCATGGACCGTTCTGGAAAAGTCTCGTGATGTTGCAGAGTAAATTACTTGAGGCTGTCGTCTGATGAACAGCCATCGGTTCCTTCTAGCCTAAAACAAAATCAAATTATTTTGATAGAGACAACAAGCTAGAGACGGGTAAAACCATGAGGTGATGAACAGCTACACAATGCATCCGTGCATCTCGACCGAACGGTCCCGTCACCACGTGATGTTTTTCTGCGTTCCTGAAGTCACCTGACGGGTCGGGCTCAATGCAAGACTGTTTGACCAAATCGTATGTATGGCGGGGTCATTTCAGTCCGATTAAATCCATGTCTGAGCCCATTTACTAGTCGAGTGTTGAAGCTCACCCACCCCGCAAGAAGTTGTAGCAAAGCATTTCAAAACATTTACACTGTAAAGTCACTTTGGACTCAATGGGCTGTTGAGTTTCGAGTTACCGCAAAGCCTTACTACTAACAGCTACTAAATCATGTTTATATCAAGATGTGCATAAAAAGTAGTTGCAGGAGAGGGAAAAAAAGGGTTCTGCTTTCAATAGCTATCGCATACCTTTCTCACATACCGGCCTGTCTGGTTGCTAGGCAGCAGACATGCTACTTCCTGTGTAACAAGCCATCCAGCAAACCCCAGAAATACTCAGCGCTGGTTTATTTCACTAAACTCTTTTCTTAGTCTGACAAGTACAGCCACATATTTAGTTTTGATTTAAACAACCTCACGGTAAAACTGTAACCGAAAAGCATTGCGCCGTCCTTGTATGTTTCTCACAATACTTCACCACGTCGCTTTGTATGCAGGCCAAGATTAAACCATGCTGAGCAATGAGGTTAAATAATAGCCTTCTCACCCATTACCGATGTCTGCTCACACTATCGCTTACCATTTATTTCCTCGTGACCTGTATTCCATGCTGAAAGGTCCCCCTTGAGCTCAATGTGCTTGGCAGTTGACATCTGTTTACATAGCAGAACAGTTACAACATATAGATTCTGTTTCTGTTGTGTCAAGAAATACATTTTTTAATCTTGTTTTTTGCTAAAGAGAGGTTTGGGCGTTCAAGGTACAAATATAGCAAAGCCCAGAGCTCATGACTGTGCTAATTACAGTGCACTGAGAACATAATAAAACGCCAGACTCTCCCAGATGCTTTGCTGCTTGCATGTTCTGTATTTAAAGCATCACAAACATTTCCCCCGTGTCATTTAACTCCTGGAAACTTTCCCTTTTTCTCTAACTTGTATGAAAAGGCAACGTCACTCAATATGCCAGGGCAACCACGGCCTGTAATGGGGAAAATATACCAAGGGGGACGCCCTGCACTGCCAGCAAAAATGACAGGGGGAGACACCCCACTCTGTCAGTGAAACTACAGGAGGAGGACCCCAGGGGTCGGCGAAAATTACCTACATTTCGTAATGGTCAACAGGCCAGGCATTATGTGGTACTGGTGCACGGACTGCAGCTCAAAGGCCTTTTAAGGGACCGTGGCTGAGTAAGGAAGGAAAGACACCACCAGCTCCCTGGAGCGCCTGCTGGACTGCAGAGTAAAATCACGAAACGTTATTAAATAGCAGTAGATACAAATACAAATACATTTACAGAATTTGGCAGATGCCCTTAGGCAGGATGACTTACAAATGTGATTAGACGTCTCATCACTGAATACATTCTGATGCTGGTTCAATAGTACCTGGCCTAAGAATACTGTCACTCTAAAAAACATATATTGTTTTTAATAAGAGTATAATCCTTGAAACGCTAATCCAGGTACTTCCGGAAGAGGCAGATTTTCCGTTGTCTTTTGAAGACACCCAATGAATCAGCTGTTTGGACATCTAGGGGGGAGGGGTTCATTTCACCACTTACAGTAGGTGACCTGAGAAGGAAGAACAACTCTGGATTGGGACAAGTTGGCCATCGATGTTGGTGAGAAGGTTTGATAAGTATAAGCATCTCAAACATCAACATGACCTAAAAAAAATCTGGTCTTAATTATCAAGGGCCATCTATGCAGTGGTAAGTGACTTCAGGGAAAGGGGTCCATCCATCTTTCAATCGTTCCTCTAACTCTGAGTTGCGGGAATTGTGAAATTAAAATATAAAATTGAATAATCAGGTCAAGAGAAATCTAAAGGCTTGTGACATATATACCAACACAAATGAAAATGACACTCTATGAAACTCTGTGAAATACACAAAGGGGATAAATCGGACATTTCTGCGAATACCAGTAGATTCATCCAATCTCAACGCCAACTGACCTGCTCGTTTCGGTTTTTCATCAACTCGATCGACAATATTAAGGGACACGTCATCGATTAGACATCGGACTGTATTATTTAATAGCGGAAAGAATTTGAGTTCACCGGCCGCCTTCTTATCAATCGTGGTCCCGGCCGAGCCCACGGCTGCCGGGAGGATGAGGACCTCAGCAACCGAATCAGTCCTTCTCCTCTGAGCCACGAGTAATGGCCACGCGTGCCGCTTCCTCAATCTAACGTTCGCCTGGCTTGAATCCAGACGGTTTATGTCGAAAAAAACGCTGTGGTTCTACCAGCTGCAGACGTTTGGCGCTCAGTTGCTGCCATAGATGAGCTGGCTCCTCTGAGCTGACCGTTAACACCACTCTGCAGAAAAGACAATGGCTGTGGTGGGTCCACTTCAGTACAGTGAATACTGTAAATACTGTGTATACTGACCCTGGAACTGGCCTTGTTTGGGTTTTGGCTCCTTTTTCCATTTTTCATTACCTTCACCTAAGTGAGTTTGTACTGTCTCCGCCGGTTAAAGCAGCAGCCGCCAGTCGTTTCAGCCACTTATCCTTTTTTCCAATGCTTAGCTTGCTAGCTTAGCTTTCGTGCCTGTTGGCAGGGTTGGGGTTGGGGGGGGGAGGGAGGCATGCCCCCAAATGAGCCATTGTGGCCCCCCAAACATCACCCGCCAAGAACTCCATATTTTACTTTAATTTTGCTATTTAATAAAGGCATTCATACTAAAGCAAATTAACCTGGCTGCTCCCGTGATTATGGCTCCAGGACAGCTGCCCCCCCCCCCCCCCCAACCTTTCACCATCCCCAACCCTGATCGACAAGTTTCACCGTTCTTAAAATCACACGCCGCAACTTATCCACATGCCCCCGGTTGGAAATCACGGCACCAGATTTAGTAGCATTATTAAATTCCAGTTGGAATTTTCCCCAAACTAGCACCCCCCTCCAGCGTTACTGTTGTCTCATGCCCTGTGTTTCCTAGGATCAGCTCATCAATGTCCTCCGTTTGTCTGTCTCTCCTGTGACAGACTGAACCTGAATCCCTACTAGCAGTACCCTTCAATAAAACTCCTAATGTGACTTCGGTTGAAACTATTTGCGAGTTCTGGGGGGTAAAAGGTCCAATAAACTTTTTGAGACCTGAAGGCCTGTAATTTTTTTTTTCCCCCAGAAATATCATGCAGGTGAACACAGCTCATCAGTGCGGTGAGTTTTAATAGTTTACTTAATCAGTAGGTATTCTAAAAAAAAAACGCTGCAGACATTTTTATGTTCCTCTAACATAAAGGAAAATTTAATGAGGAATGTAGAAGGAGCCACTTGAAAGACTTTATAAGACCACGGTCCTCTGCTCTTCCGCTAAACTGCAGTCTGGTCTTTTGGCTCTACAGTACCTCAAAACGGAAGCCACTACAACATGTACACCGCGAGTATATTCTTTGTGCCGAGTCGATGAGTTAAAATGGTACAGAAACAACAATCGCTGTCATGGAAATGATAGCCGACCTTTCATAAAAAAACATGAAAGCTGTATCTATAATGGTCACAAACGGGAACGCATTTCATTTTAAGGTGTGTGTCAGGGAGGGGAAGGGGCGTGTGCAGTCTGAGCTTGCGATCTGTGCAGCTGGAGACGGAAGATGGATCCATGCGATGTCTCTTCAGGCAGAAGTGCATCATTGTTGTCGCGATGCCCACCCTGCGAACATGCCCGGGCAAATCTCAGCATGTCCGCTCTTACGCAAGCTCACTCCGCCGTGGAGCTTCGGTGAATCGTTTTCCTTGAATCTGGTCCAGGCTTCTTGCTTGAAGAAAGTGATAAAATTTCACAGTTTTTCCGGCAGAGGAATGACTCACAATCGACTTGAGTGTGAGCTTTAAACACACACAGTTATGTCTGAAAGTACTGAGGTAAAACGCGGCTAATTTGCTAGTTTTGATATGCCAATAAACATTCCGCTGGGTGAGAGCCCTGAAACAAGATCCTCTTAATGCTCTGTGCGGGTCCTTCCATTTCTAAATACACCTGTGGCCTCAGACATTAAAAATATCACACCCGGAGAATGGGTACACCTAAAAACAGCAATCTTAAATGACAGCATCAAGATATTTTTAAGGTGCGTTGATTATAAATGTTTTCCTAACCAAAATAAACGAGGCGGTGAAGTAAACCTACCCATAGTCTTCTTAAATGAGAATCGTCTGTGCCAATACATTCACAATATCCATCACTCAAAGTGACTATGAAAACTCAGCTCAGTGGAATATAGGCCTTGATATAATCAGTCTTCTACCTTTTACCGATATTTTCATTCACACCCAGTAGTTACCCCAAACAGCATAACTCTTCAGTGAATCTCCAACAACAGGCCATGTACTCGAAACACTGGACCACACAGGAACAAGCAGTCAAACAGCTACCCTGTCATCACTCGTGGCTTCTTCTGCATCTGGGTTACTTCCTGGATCCTCGAGTCATCCTGAGGTTATGGGGAAAAGGCCACAGGTCATCGGCAGATCACCAGCGGTGGATTACAGCCGAGAGTGTCCGCAAAATCAGGAGCCTCCCCTCCGGAAAAATCAGACGCTCCGGCATGCCTTGGAAGAATGGAAGGGTTAAACTTGTTAAATTTGGACAACTAATTTCTGCTGTGGACTAATTGGTAAATTTTACCATCAGCACCTTCCCCATTGTAAGCACTACTGCCAAAACTCCTATCCCTCTAAGATGGTGAGGTTTTACCACTAATGACCCCCTCAATTGGCCAGCATGTTAAAGAATAAATTATTATTATCTGTTTCTTTATGTTGATTGTGTTTCTTGTTTCTCTTTTAGATAAAAAAAAAAAATCTCAAGTTGCCTGGCACCCATATCAGCCAAGGGCCCCCAGGGGGGTGTTTTGGGGCCGAGCCCCCACCCCCCTCACCCCCCCCCCCCCCCACCACCACCAGAAAATGAAACTGACTTTCCCCATAAAAATAACAGTCATACTTCCTTTTAAACATGACAAAGGATACATCAGTTGCTATTTGATTTTTCTGACCCTAAATAGCCAGTGACGACATTCTGGTTCTGGAAAATTGTTGATGTGGTCCTCTAGGATAGAATTACTATGCTAAATGACCTTCATTTTGTATTGTAGTATAACTGTTTTGATCTGCTTCAGGCCTTGGCTGAAGTACTAAAGGCATTGTCTGTGTCTATTTTCATTATGTATTGTCACATGACATCTTCACAAAGGACAATACAATGTCAAGAAACTCGAAAACCCCGTATCACACACCACCATGCTCACAATCTCGCTGTAATACAGAATCACTCTGGGCATTCTCTTAATAACAAACATGTCGCGTCTCCAGTAACATGCTACATTATTAGAAGGTCCCTTAGGAAGGATCCTTATATATGTGCGTTTTACATAAGAGAAACAAATGCACCGACTTACAGTGTCCTTATAGTACATTTTAGGCCTTAGACTTCTTGATCTGTCTAAACAAGTTTGCATGAAGGAGCCATTGCCTTTTAGAAAAGACAAAGTGCAGACTGATCATGCTAACGAATCTGCCCCAGAAAAGTATCCAGGGATTAGAACCTCCAGACACACCCAATGAGTAATGAGAAAATGTTGCACATTGGTTAAAAGCTAAGATGAATAAGGATAGTTCAATGCTGACGCATGTGTGGCTAATACTTGTTTTCACAAATAAATGTCTAATTATCTGAAATATATAGATACATGTTAAATAACGTTTTACTGCATTAATAATTAAAGTTTCCATTTCTGGATTTCATTCCCACTCAACCCTTGTTTGCTATGTGCTCTGGATTTCCCAAGATAGGGTCCAGGCCCCCACAATACTGTGATTGATAAACAGTTATAAGATGGATGGATAGATGGATGGATGGATGGACAGATGAATGAATGTTAGATTTTTTGCTACTGAAGCAATAACAAGCATTCTGAAAAGATGTGAATTTATGGATATTTCTTTCAGTTCTCTCGGCCTCTCCGACTTTCCACAAAGAAGTTCCCGAACATGTCACATTCTCAAATCGACTTCTTTCGCAAGATGCGCGTTTTCAAACAAAATCAGTCGTGAAATCACGCCGCACATACCGCCATTCTGTTAGACGGTCATTGTTGTGTTCTGGCGAATTCCACACATCTTTATCAGATCGCCAGGTGAACCAGTGCAGGTCTCCCACTTCAAAGAATGACAATGAAGCCTTATACCAGCCCGGTAAATGCGTGAAACCAGAAACGGGTACATGGTTACATCAGCTAATATCCTCTCTCCCGTCACCAGGACCTCTCTCAGCTCATCGCACAGAGTCCCTTTAAAGAAGAAGAATGATTAACGGGAGGAAGTAAAACTCGCTGGACAACAGTGGATTTTCCACTGCAACTAGGGCAGTTACTATAGCAACATGACAATGGAAACTACTCTGTAAGAAGCCCTTTCTTCTCGCCGCCCCAAAAAGGTTTCCCTGAAAGGCATGGCTTTCGATTTGATTCAAGGAGCTCTTGCATGACATAGCAGTCTGTTTTTTTTTTTGGGGAAATGAGAGAGGGACATCGATTTCGTCTTCAACGTGCTGGTCAAATTGAGTACTTGTTCTGTTAGATATCATAAACATTTTGATAGATGAAACGAAAAAAATGAAACAGAAATAATAAGATGACGGCGAGAGGCTTAAGTAAATAAAATAACACCAAAAGCAATATAATGTCAAAGCCAATAGCAGCAAAGTGTACCAGCAACTTCGGGTTGTTCAGCAAGTCTTGTCATCACGTTTTACAAAATGTTTGGATTATATAATACATCTGATATTGTGTTTGTTTTGTCATAAAGTCATATGGCATTTTGTCCAAGCTTACGTTTGGAGTGTAGAGCAGGGAAGGGATTCGAGCCTAAATTCTGGAGATGAGCGCTAACAGTCACACTGCTACCCCGAAAAGCTTCCACACTGCAGCGAAATCTTGCAGACACCTAAAACTTTGTGCCCGTGTTCAACACTCCAGGGAAAAGCAGCAGGGCGCTCCGGTACACGGGCAGCTCTGTCAGTGCTGGGTCTGCGTCGCGACATGGGTGATCACCGGTGACATGAGAATATCCTAAGAGTCCCGGAAAAATGAATGAAAGCGCAGGCATTAGGAAAGAGCTTCATTCTAATTCAATCTGAGGACGAAACACTCACTCAGCAGATTACACCCTTTCAGTAACACCCACCTCCCCGGAGACCTGGGGGGTCTGCACTCTAATGCAATACCAGAGACACAAGGACAGAATGTCAGCCAAGTATGATAAAGTACTGCTCACCCTTTTACCGACGTTCTCTTTGATAATTACTAGCAGTTCACAGGCCTTTGTACTAATTATAATTAACGCAGTCAAAACAAAACCCGTTTCATCACTCAATTTCCTGCTGAACTGTCAAACTGGAGAGCAGCATGACTGAATTTCTACCATCCATTGCCTCAGCATCTTGCCAGCAACTCAAATGTGTGACACGGTCGTTCTCTCAGAAGAGCATTACAAGAACCGCATTTTAGGCAGGGTGGCAGGTTACTTACCCAGAGTTGAAATGATATGTATGGGGACTGAGCATTAACCCTGGATGGGATGCCAGTCTGTCTTAGGGCACATACACACATGGGCATAATTACTGGGGGGAGGAGGGGTTGTAGCCCCCACAATAAATCAAAACCAGCTAAAACAACCCCCCCGAATAATCATGTTTCCCCCGTAATGGGTGGAGACCTCAACCCCCCCAATGTTCCAGCCAAAGTTACACCATTGCGCACATCATGCATTAAGGTGGAAATTTCAGGTCCAGCAAGTACAAATCCAGACCAGGATTTTGTTTCAACCAACCAGTGGAGTACTCTGTGACTGTGACTCTTTGTGCTTAACTGGTCGGTTGAAACTAAATCACAGTCTGGATTTGCACTTTCTGGACCTGAAATTTCCACCTCTGGCATTGATTTAGAGACAGCATTTCACCATAAAGCACCCCCCCCCCCCTTTGGACTGCTGGAGGATACGGGAATACCCAGAGCAGACTGGTATGGCACAGAGAGAACATAACCCCCCACACAGCTAGACAGCAGGGTTCAAACACCCAACCCTGCAGGTGTGAGTCAGAGTGCAGCCCTACAGAAAACACCTGAATGCGTGTAAAACACATCGCGGTACACTCACGCCAGACTGACGGCATCCAGCGGCGGTTTGGTTACCGTACGCAGGGCTGCCAGCTCGAACTCTCACACAAGAACTCTTACGGCAAATCTACATTATTACATTATAAACCACAGATTAGCTACATCAAAAGCATTGGGGTAGTTTGCAAACCCCACAGACCATTTACTATTTACAAGGTAATAAAACCGTGACATAGATGTAAATGTGCGTGCGTGTGCAGACTTGCCTCGAGTTGGAAAGCTCACGCCAGCCAGCTGACCGAAGTTGGCAACCCCGCATATGACAGATCATCCAAGAAACGTCTCCTTTTCGTGGTAACACACGAGTTCAACGACAGCGATATTGTTGAAAGAATATTTTGTGTTGTGTAAATTCGGTCAGTTTTAGACAAATGTCACAAGAAACACGTTTCCAGATGTTGACAGCCTATTTGGAAACGGTGTCTAGCGGTACTTGAGAGGAGTTACTGTTTCTCGGTATTGTGAAACCGGTTACTTTTTGTGTTACACTTAAGTTCCAAGGTCGTCCTTATTTTCATAAATACACTCCAACGTATTAACAAGTGCACGCCCTCTCAGTAATGATAGATTAATTATGCTTAATAGGGTCATACCAAAGGTATTGTTAGTACGGTAATAAAAGTAAAATCGCTGGTAAAAGAAAAACAACTTAACTTTGTACATTTTATATCTGATTAATAGGCAAATCATATTTTCTGTATTTATGTTAAGATGAATGTTGTAGTAGTTCATGTGTCCTCGGGGAGGAGGTCTCCTCTCTGGCCGGGTCCTTGGGTCACTCCCTTTGATTTGGTTAAATGGACAGGAAGGTCATAAAACCATTAAAATGTTCGAGGATATGATGGGAGGGTCTGTTTGATTAGTACATGGAAAATGATGTAGTAGCATTAGAGTTATATTAGTAAGTATTATATATGTAATGTGTGCATGACCTGTATTTAAAAGGTATAGTTTGTATATTTCAACTATGTGCCCTTTTGTACTTTAAGTAATTAGTTATACTAACTGATCACATGTCTAATTTCAATGTAAATCTGACATTTTTAAAAAGTGCAGTATTCTGGGGAGCCAGGAGAATGCAAATAATATGAATAGATAAATATTTTAATTCAGAACTGTTAACATAAACGAAAAAAGCATAAAGATGTAACAAACGAGAAGTTTATTTATATTTATTATATATATATATATAATTGCAAATTAAAAGTATATTTCCCATATAAAAGATCAACAGAAATCTCATTCTCATAAATCTTGATATTTCAAACATTATACCAAAAGCATTTGACACACGGGTTTTAAAAATCCAATAGTCTGAACAGGCTGCAAAATGTGACCCTCTACCCTTTAAAAAAAAACAATTATGCATGAATGTTTATTGATAAATGTTAAGCTTAAGGACAATGGTGAAACGCTTTTCAAACGTCGGCCATGGAAAGGCTAGTCAGAGTGAATGTATAGATATGCCTTTCTATACTGCACGGAGTAAAAACACTCCACTTGGAAGTTGTTGGACTCTTCCACCTTTTTATACTGGCTGACGGCATTCACCACGCAACTGGGCAGGCTGTTGCCCAGCGACAGGGCCGCCTCCACCATGTCCCCCCTGATGTTCTGATTCTCAATCTGCCTTTGGATCTGCGCCTTGTTAATCGGCTTCGGCGCGGCGCTGAAGGACACCATGACCCGCACGTTGTTCTTGGTCAGGACGTCGAAGCAGTTGCTGCCGCTGCTGCCGTAGCATTTCTTGCCGGCCAGCCATTTCCACAGGAAAAAGCCGTCGAGACTGAACACCCGGACAGACCAGGAGACCCAGTCGTATTTTTTGGCAAGAATACCTAATAGTGACTTGGTGAACCCGGGATCAACGGCGCCGGGGTTCTGCAGAAGCTCATTCTCTATGTCCGTCTTGGCTTGAGTGGCAAAGTTCTCTATGCAGTCGTCCACCGCAGCCTTAATGCGAGTCTCCACTACCTCCATTCGCTCCTGCCATTTCTTAACCATCGCCTCGCCTACGGCTCCGTCCTTAAGGGAGGTGTAACCCATTACTGCTATGATGCCAACCATGAAGAGCTTCTTCAACCGAGCGCAAAATTCCTCCACAGGCCTTCGACTTCTCTGTTCGGTGGCAACCAATGTCTCCAGTAGAGGCTTCCCCGAAAGGTTTTCTCCAATTACTGCATTGTAAAGGGCATCAATGTTCAGGTCCCCCTCTGTGTTTTCATATTGTTTCAAAAATTTCTCCATTTTCTTTTTCCTGTACTCGGGCTTCGAGTTCACAAAGGCCTGAAATGTGTCGTACTGGCTGAGCATGTGAGCTTCCAGGTCAAAGTGTTGCTTGTTCATGGACGTCCGCTGGATCTCTCGGGAAATCTGCTCGATCTCGCCCTTTATGCCCTCCAGCTTTTGGTTTACCTTCCCAAACTGCTCAGCCAGGTATCTCGCCTCCTGACCATCTGGGTTGCTGAGCAGTTCGGATGCAGCCACGAACACGGCCTCCAGGATTGGATGGAGCTGCCCGACCGTGCCTGCAAGCACCTCACAGCTTTGCCCAATTATTTCCACACCTTTCTCAATTTGGCTCCGGTTTTCCAGCATCCATTCTTCGACGCGATTCATCTCTGAATTTTTTTTTTTTTTAATTACCTTCCTCTTCAGAAATCTGAAAGAGACTGAGAATTTTTAGAGACACTGGAAATTCCAAATGAGAAAAAAAAAAACATTTTTTTTTTTTTTAAATCAGCTTTGTTAAAATTAAACATTGCAAACTCTGACCAGAAGGAGTGTGCTGGAGTAAGACAAAATGGCCTCCACGTTTGTTTAATAATGTCTCAGCAGATGTTTTTGAAGGAACCAAACTGCAACTTTTTTTTTTTAAATAGGGCTCAACATGGACTTTGCTTAACATGGAGTGCCCATTAAAACACATATCCAAGGCTAATAACGTGGCAGGACACAACTGCAACAGCAGCGTATGTTACTTCCTGGTAACCGACATGGGATTATGCAACGTTCAGGCACTGGAAATTTGGGTGAATGTTATAATCTCAGCAGTATTCTGAGTAAACACAGATGTTAACAAAAAGATACAGTGGGGAAAGCACAGGGTATTCCCATCTGTGAAAACTTACTCGGAAATTACGTTTTTACATTTTCTCAACCAGCTAAGGGAATGAGCTCACTCATATATATAATTCTCCATGCTATATATTCACTCTAGAAACAGGCACGCCCAGATCAGAGAACATTCAAAGCTTCTAACTTTAACACTCGTTTGCTGCATAATTACATAAAAAAAATAACACATTTTAGGAAACCAGCACCAACTCAACAGAAATTGACACAAATTAAGATATGACATTAGCCCCACGTCTTCTTATTGCATAATCATGGGGTTAAAATTCATAACCATGCCCAAGTATGTATCCAATTACTTCACCCCCTTTCACTAAACCATTTATCAACCTCTTAGATGACGTTTCATAACTTTGTTCCATTACTTCAGATAAAGCTTTCTAAAATTCCGAAAAACTAGGTGAATGTAACTGTGACTCATTAATTAATTAAATAAGCACAATTATAAGATCAGAAGAAAGAGAAAAAAATAAAGTAGGGCATGATACTAGCATTAAAAATCTACAATATTAATGCACTTTTTGTTAACAATAGCTTTTTGTTGAAAAAGTTATGATAAAATTTACTTCTAGAGATTTAAGAAAAAAGAGTCAGAAGACTGACCTATTTACAGCAGACCCACAACCTTCTCCTCTAGCTTGTTTTAAGCAGTAATCAGTCCATAAAGCCTAGGACAACATCAGTAGATTTTTCTCTTCTGCCATATGCAAACAGAAATTCAGCTGGCTGTCAATATTTGTTTAGCTACAGCATCCTGGTTCATTATAATTTTTTTGCATTTATTGTGTGAACCACACAGGCAGCCATAATGTCCTTGTCAAAGTCTACTCAGCCAGAAAAGCGGGTGAGCCCTTCATAACCATGTCCATAAAATAGGAATGACCAGGGCAAAGTAGGAAGAAGAAGGCTTACCACAAGTCCGGCAAGTGCGTAGGGGTACACTCCAGTTCTAGAAAAGACCAGCTGTGCTTCTGAGCAGGAACCTCCCAGGGTCGGGATGTATATATACACTCTGTCCTATGTCACTCCCTCTTGGAGCTCCTCCATCCCCTCTGTGCATTCCAGTGAACCCACTCCAAGGGATAAGGGGCAGGGACGGAGACAGATAACATCCTGTAAACACTCCTCTGGAGGGACATTTCACACACACAAGTAAAAAGTAGACACAGTTTGAAAAAAAAAAAAAAAAAAAAGGTCTTTCAATGCCACAAACAATCCAGTAGGAGGTTTTCCCTGGGGTTGCTATGGCTGCTGGTTTTCCGTCAGTTTGCAATTTGAAGTCTACGTCACCTGTCTTTTTTGCCCTTGCTGTTTTTTTTTCTCCTTCACTGGCAGTTCCAAGTAATGGCCGAATCAGATGTTAACCAACAAACTCTTCATGTCTGAATAGCCAGACTTCTATGCCAAGCTGTGGCACAAAAAAATCTTGCCTCCCATACAGACATTTGGTCCCCCCCACCCCCAAGGAAGCTGAAAATGCTTTCTAGCAGGCAAAAATGCCCTTCAGCGGGCAAGAGTTTTGAGGCTCAACCCGATGACAAAGTCATGCTGTGGAGCTCTGAAAGACTCCAGTGTTTCCGTCTCTGTGCCACAAAGGGTCAACATATCCGCTCGTTTTTTGAATGCTCACTTTGACAACTTAACTGTGACGGCCTGAATGACAGCGGAGCGACTCCAGAGAAAGTAAGAGAGGAAGTCCAGGTTGCAGATTTATAACCGCCTTCGGTCCGTGGGGGCTCTGGTGAGACTGGAGTGTACGTCATTGTCGTTTTCACCCTGTGTCATCTCGCTGCGTTCTCTCATACTGCGCTAACTCGTGACATCCAGAAACATGATGCCTCTGCCTTGCAGTAATCGAGTACAATGAAGAGGGTTGGGTTGGGGTAAACGAGACTGGTCAGCTTGAAAATGTTGCGTTGCTTTAATGAGTTGTAGACCTCTGTTTAATGACGTTAATTGCTTTTCATTTTCTTTCACTTCATATCCTCTTTTCTGTAGCCGGATAAAACGCATAGATGCAAATCACTCAGCGGTGGAACCCAATTGGAAATCAGATAGAATAATATAAAATAGCGACGCTTTATTCATCACCATTGGGAAAGAATCTGCCATTTCATCATGCACTCCACGAGAATCGACAAAATTGTGTCATTCGCGCAGTACTTCTATGCTCTTGAAGCTTTTATGCTGGTTCCAGATGCATGGGAGACCATTATCTTCCACAGAATGGGTGTAACTTCCATAAAGCAATAATAAAGGGTGTATTTTCAAAAAAAATAAAAGGTATCAGCACACCAGCTTTGTTGCCATTCTTTATTCTGAAAAACAAACACATTTATCAAACAGGTGCAAATGGCTATCCTCTTGTCCAAACATTGGTTTATTGCAGGATGAATACGAGTAGGAATAATACTGGTACAGTAGGCCAGCATTAGTTTACTCTTTACCGAGACGCGTGACTGAGGAGAATCCCATTTTCAAGCGTAGATGGAACCGAATCTAAATAAAAAGAGGAACTATTTTTCATTTTAGGGTAGTAGAGTAACTGCGGAGGTAGAAGTCTCTTTGTTTGTCACTTTATGATTACAAAATAACAAAAAAAAGGCCCATGAAGCTGGCAAGATCATTCAAACGCCAAATAATTACAATTACATTTATTAATTGTTCATGCATAAAGGGCTAATTTCTGTAACAGAGTAAAAGCTGCTGTTTTGGCCTCGGAACGCAAAAGATCTAATTTTACACAACATATAGCATTTTGTGCAACACGAATACTTTTTATTAATCTCCACCTGTTCATTTTCTGCACCTGCATCGCCTATCCAGGGTTACAAGGTTCCTGGAAGGTACAGGTGCAAGTAATGGAGTAGAGAAGGATGGAGCGCCGACCCATCACAGGGCACACACATACACACCAAACACCGTCTGGCAACCCCAGCTTACCTTAGCATGTTGTTGGACTGTGGGGGGACCCAGAGTATCCTGAAGGGGCCCCGTGGCGATAGGGGAGAACAGGCCAGCTCCAGCTTACCTTAGCATGTTGTTGGATTGTGGGGGAACCCAGAGTACCCTAAAGGGGCCCCCATGGTAATATGGGAGAACAGGCTCCACACACGCAGCCAGAGGGGAAACTCAAGCCCCAGGCCCAAAGGGCATTAGGCCACAGCGCTAAACGCCGCTTTTTATTAATGCGCCAGCATGTGGACATCTTCTCCAGAAAGCTTTACACATTATATATGAACTATTCAATATTTATCTGTATTTTCATAGAGCAAATAATAACCAAACTAACCAGCTGCCTGTATTACGAAGTGGGGTTATTGGCTTATCAGGGTAACATGTCAGGTTTAAGGTACCACAGTTTAAATGGACTTCATATTCGTTCACTTACATTTTACCTTAAGTCCGACAAGTTATTCCCATAGGCCAGTAACCCCGCTTCGTAGTGCAGGCCCCAGGCCCAGCTGGCCTGTTTGGGTTAATTTCATCTCTTTATCCCCCCACCTGGTCAGGGTGGAGGGGGGCAGGACTGGGGTAAACTCAGGGTTGGATGCCAGTCCATCAGACAGTGTTAATTTCACTTTCTCTAAAAGATTCTTTGCTCCATCCATCCATTCATCCATCCATCCATCCATCCATCGCTATTTGTTTTATAGTTACGTCTCTGTGCAACTACAGTCAGATTAATGTCGGATTATTAGCCGTTTTTATAAATATATAATGACTGGCCAGTTTTGGAACCACCTCTTTGTCTTCAGAAACACCTCAGAGTTCAACAAGCTCTGCATTCCGAGCTGCTCCTCTACTCTCTAGTAGTAAGTTGTTATTCTACTATTAGTGGCTGGACCTGTTAGCTCTGCCGAGGTGTTTGACCCACAGGTCTGCTGAATGGCTGACTGAATGTTTTTTTTTTTTTTTAGCCACACCATTCCAGACACTATAGTGTCGCTAGGATGCTGGACCAAGCAAGCTCATGCCTGATGCCAACCCGTCCATTAAAATTCTTAGTGAAGAAGTAAGTGAACCTCTAGACCCTGTCTGTATGTACCATGGACCGAGTTCCATCCACACGGTTCTCTGTTGGGTGGAGCAGACCGTATGCTTCAATGAGTACAGGTGAACCCAGTACAGTGTCCTCTGTCCTCTGGCCTCAGCTCGTCAACTTTTGTGTTGTATTGTCCGGCGAAGATGACACTGTCGAACTGGGCTCATTAAGTCAGTACCTTGTGATTTGTGTGCGGTTTCCAAACTGGGCATTGCCTCACGGCGTAAGATTCTCACGAGAAGCAGCATTGCGCAGTCACTCGACTACGTGACTCAGAGGCTATAGGAATGGAGCAGAGGATACATTCATTCCTTTCAATACAATATTATTCGCTTCTTGCTACACTAAAAGAGAAGTACCCTGGCACGATATTTGTGAACATTAGCTCTAATTAGGTAAATGGCATATGCAGTGATAACAAAATCGCAAGTGTGGCTTTTGAAAACATGTTGCTAAAATATTTGTATAAAAATATAGATGAAAAAATCTATTTCTTTTAAAAAATTAACCACAAATTGCCAGAGATATTGACTTGTGTTTTCTCCCAGCCACAAGATGTCACTTTAGCTCAAAGCAGAGATCTTGGAAGTGACCTCTTGGCTGAAGATCATCTTAAACATTTTGCGGGGTTATAAGGCGAAGGTTGGCCTAATGCAAATATGAAGAAATCACTGCAGCTCTATGGGAGGGGTTTTCTGTCGCATGCCTGTCGATTTTATGCGATTGGCCTGTGATTCCTCATTCGGAATCTGTCCACTTAGAATCCCTCCCAATGGTGACGTGATGTGCATGTATTTAAGCCCAGGAATATATATATATATATATATCAGCCTGTACTCCCTCAATCTGCATTTGAAGGGATGGAGGAGGAGGAGAAGGAGTAGAAGGAGGAGAAGGCTTGGTTCACAGGTGGAAGGATGGGGAGATGCCTGATTGATGAGGGAACTTTAAAGGAATTCCCTATTCTATTCTATTCTATTCTATTCTATTCTATTCTATTCTATTATGTTATGTTATGTTATGTTATGTTATGTTATGCTCTATTCTCTTCTATGTTATGCTATGTTCAGTAAATATACTCTTTGCTTGTATGTTTCTATATATCATTACATTTTGTCTTACAATCTCCATTTAAGTGGCCATACCCATGCAGAAGGTAACTAAACACCTGCGTACTGTATGCACATGCCTGTGTGTGTGTACATTTTTCAAAGCATACGCATTTATGAAGTCAAAAAGAAAAACAAGTAGAAAAAACAGAAATGTTTCTGCGTGAGGTTAATTTTACAGCTAATTTCCCCCGACATCGGCGGCTCCCATGAGAAAGCAGGCGGGGGCCGAGAAATGGGTCGATCCGCTAAATGTGAGTATCGTCGCGATTTACCAGCAGGAATTAGCCAGAGGCTTCAAACTGTAGACTCACCGTTGTGTCACAGTGCTGTACCCAAGTGGGGCGGTTTGCACGGAACAATAGGTGTGCAGTAATTCTGCTGTGGTGCAATATCTGTAATTGCTGTGAAAAACAAAACTGCTTTCGTTTAACAGTAAAGACAACAAAAGCAAACCTCAACAGTTTTGTTCTTCCAGTTTTTCTTGTAGCGTTACGTACGTTGCAGTTTAGCACAAGTTAGATTTGTAGGGGCGGTTCGTCAGAATTGTTCTGAATCTGTGTGCTGAAGATGGAAAGTGTAGGTCTTCTCCTTTCCCCACAAGCCTGTCACTATTTCTGGCTCCGGTCGTGGGTGAATTAAGCTGGGTGGAGAATCCTCGGGATTTGCCACAAAACTTGAAGAGCTTCCTGTAGCTGGTCACAGAGGCGTCCCTGTCTGGCCTTTAAAATCGTGCTGGTCATTTGCTAGCTGGGGGAGACAGTTTTATTTGTGACCAGGTGTTTCCAGGCCAGAGTGTAAAAGGAAAACAAAAAAAAACAAAAGCTTTTTATTATCAGTGGAAGCGTATAGAATGTGTCTTCAGCAGAGCAGAATATCCATGTTTCCTGTGAATGCAGGAAATGTCAGAAGAAATGTAGGAAAAAGCTCTGCCAAAAGGCAGAAAAATACATTTTTGTAAGTAATGTTGAATGCAAAGATAAATCAAAATTTAAACGAGACCGCAAAGCTAAGAAGAAATTTGCTAAAATCAGTCGATCAGTGGAAAAATGTGTAAATAACCAAAAGTCAGTGGTACAATTTAATCGAAAGAAAAAAAAATTTCAGTCCAAACATAAGTATGATCGATGTTTCACACAAAGCTGAATCTTTGTAAATCCAGTGTTCAGGAAGCTGCTTTGCAGCCAGAATGAATTCCCGAGTTACACGGCTGAACTCTGCTGACCTCCACTGTTCCTGCCAGGAAGCACAATCATGGCACTGATCTGTATGCAAAGCTGCATCAAAGTGAGAGGCTGGCCCTGCAGGTTCAAATGACCATCTGTCTAACTTACAAGATCAATGCAAGTTAAGTACAGACCGGAGGCTGCACAGCCAACAGAGGTCACTTTAATAGCCCCATTTTGAATGTTTGATTGCCCTTCGTGAAATCAAAGGACTAAGCAGGATCTTAATCTGGAATAAATTTTTTGAACAGGTAGCTTTAAGTGGGTCAGTGGGTAGTGCTGTTGCCTCATGTTTTCAGGGCTGGGGGGTCAGATCACACCTCTGCTGTGTATGTGTGTAGTTTGTATGTTCTTCTCCTGCCTTTGGGGCCCCTCCAGCTACTCCAAGCTACTGGCTTGTTGGAAGGTCTGCAGTTCAGTGACCTGACATTAATTAATAGAAAATGTCTGCATAATTAACTAAACAAGCACCAGTCTGGCACCAACCTATTCATTTTAATACTTAATTCATTAAAATTCCTGCAAATTTGCCTGGCGTGATGGACCAGCCTCCCTTCCAAGGTGCCCCCAGATTTGTGCCCTGTACCATCTCCAGTGGGCTGCCCTGTGCCCTTTCCAGTGGGCTGCCTTGTACCATTTCCAGTGGGCTGCCCTGTACCATCTCCAGTAGGCTGCCCAGTACCATCTCCAGTGGGCTGCCCTGTGCCCTCTCCAGTGGGCTGCCCTGTATCATCTCCAGTGGGCTGCCCTGTGCCCTCTCCAGTGCGTTGCCCTGTACCATCTCCAGTAGGCTGCCCTGTACCATCTCCAGTGGGCTGCCCTGTGCCCTCTCCAGTGGGCTGCCCTGTACCATCTCCAGTGGGCTGCCTTGTGCCCTCTCCAGTGGGCTGCCCTGTAC
>JAABNY020000136.1:16230355-16245933 GCA_015164015.2 Brevimyrus niger
TCCACCTCAGCGACAGCTACTCCCTGAGTATAGCAGCCCGACATATCAGACCGACCAGACCGAAAGTAGCTATTCCCCTGACAGCAGAGGAAGATGGTTATCTTACTGGAGAGACAAGACGTTCCGTGCGCCTCAATGGGTCTCCTCAATGCCACCATGCATCAGGCGACGCCTCAGCGCCACACCGACCCTGACTTGTTTGTATTGAGCAGTTGAGTTGTTTTACGGTGGCCGGAGGGCCGATCCCGCCGCCAACTCCCCAAGAATTTGTTTCTCTGTGAGTTGAAGGACCACTTGTAGGGTCGGGTGCAGTTTACAGTCATACCCAGTAGAGGACAACTTTTACCCCAAATGACATCTTGGAAGTCGACCATTCCTCTTAAAACTTGAGTGGGTTGAGATGCGTTCAACGCTACCAACCGGGTCAGTCAAGAAAGATCTAGGCACAACTTAAACGAAAACTCGGGACATGACAAGACCAAACAGAGTTGCTTAGACTTGTACAGTTGGAGTGGCGTCTCCGCTTGCAAGCAATACCCGCTCTGTCCCTCCTCCTCTCCACCTGCCACTTTCAATATACCATCAGCTCACCTCAGGTAAAGTGCTTATAGTCATTTATTTCATGTTTATTGTTTTTGTATGTGTGCCTTTTCATGTGAATATTAGATTTATATTGATTGTTGATGCCTTTTATCATTAGTTAGGTAGGTAGATAAATTTAAGTAGGCAATCATTTGGAGGTCTGGAATAGATTTAATTCATTAACGTTATTTATTATGGAGAAATTTGACGTGAACCTCCATGAAATTGTAGCTCTACCAGCCTTCTGGAACAAATTACTGTAAGTTTGTGTCCCAAGGTAGCACTGTATATTGACAGAAACATGTATAGTTTCATTTCCAGAGTGCCCATTGTTTTTAAAGGAGGCTGTGTTTATCTATGCACTGTATGAGATGTATTTGCTGGTGCTCATTTTATCTGCAGTGCAGTCTAGCAAAAAACACACATGGATGCACTGAAAGCCGCAGTAAATTTGAAAAATTGCCAGTTCTCGCCGATATTGCAAAGTTTGCCTGATTTCTGTGATCACAGAATCGCTAAATCCTGGAGGATCAGGCTGGGATGTAAAAAGAAAGACTTTGCTCCTGCACAAATGCTCAGCTCCCCATCAAATTTTGAAAGATTTAACGTTCCTGAGTTTTCATCCAGGAGTTCGAGTCAAGTCTAAAGTCATTTATGAACAAATCAAGTCAAGTCAAATGTCCGTCTGTGTCTCACCAGGACAGAAGCCAACTGGAATTCGGATCATAGCAATAGGCATGTATCTCTGAAGACAAGGCTGCCCAGATAGAGATTTCCATGGAGAGTAACGTTTATAAGAATTCATTGGGGCCATGGTCACTTAATGGTTAGGAATGTACACCTGTAACTGAAAGGTTGGTGGTTCGAATGCCTGACCAGCAAAGTACCACTGAGGTACCCCCATACACTGCTCCCTGTTTGCTAAATAAAAATTTCCTGCTTTATGGACACGGCAATAAAAAACATTTTTAATTACAGAAGGGCAGTTTTTTAAAAACACAGGAGTTGTTGGTCGAATGCATGCTTATAGGCTGAGATGGGTAAGTAATATATAAATACTAAGGAATTGAGCCATCTAATGAATATTAAGAAAATATTGCACTACAGTAGGCATGATATCTCTGTGATGATCTACAGATTAGTCCTTGTGAATGCTGGAGGGACATTTCTGGAGTCGAAAGGGCAGCGACACCCAGTTAACAGCTCTGACAAAACAAACGCAGAAACTCAGTCCTGCTCCCTCAGTCCGAATCTGTATAAAATATTGCTCTGATTTCCGTTCTGTTTTAGCTCAAATAAAAATTGACCTAAATATTGGCGAGGCTGCGCTTCAACTTACATTCTTCCTGTTCAATTTCTCGCAAATGTTCGGCACTACAATGGACACGACACGATACGATACGATACGATACAATGCAGTTAAGCTCACGATACTTGAGAAGTATTATGCTGCTCCGTCTGGCTTTCCCTCAAAGTGCCTTACCAGAGAATATCCCGTATTACATGAATATTGATCTATGTCTAGTGCAGTTGCACTTGGTGTTCATCCTTCTATTGCATCATATTCTCCTGGTTGCGTATGATCTCTGGGCTGTCAGAGTGACTCTCCTTCAGGCCCATCAGCCTGTCGTCACACATCTGCGGGCACCGCGGTAAAATGAGGAGCGAGCTGCAGGTTACCGCCGCGGCCTGAAACGTGTCAAGCAGACAGGCTCTGGGTGAGCTCCGGCGGCAGACGTCACCGGCATGCGTCGCGCGCTGCCTTAGCATTGCCGCTACATGTCTAAACCTACTGTTATTGTAGTATAGTATCTATCCTTTGCTCGACACTGACCTTCTCTTCCCTGGAGGCATCCAGTAATCAGTGATTTATTTCCTAAATAAATCCTTTGGCCTAAATGGGATGTGCTTCAGGTCGGGGTTACTGTTTAGGTCAAAGATGACAGGTAATAAATTGGCCGTGGGAGAAGGAGAGATGGAAAGAGAAATAAAATGAGGGGAGGAGCAGGTTAACAACGTGGTCTAGACAATGAAAGAATCATATATCATTAACGAATGTTATATGTGGTTTTTACTGTTTCCTCTTCTCCTTTTCCTATGTTGTTTCTCATTACAAAGTGTCCTTTTGTCTGTCAGACGGGATCAATGACCGACTGAAACGATTTCTGGTGCGGACAGAAGCCACCGTTCAAACCGTGACATTTTATTATTGGAAATAGATATATCAATATACATTATATCTATATAAAAACCTCAGGAGGTGCCTAAATATTTGTGCAAATTAAATTCCGGTAAAGCCAAGTGATACTGGAAGAAACACTGTTATGAGCGCAAGTGTATTAATTTGACGGCGTCAGAACGCGGCACCGTTTCGGATACTGTTGAGAAAATGCTTCTGTCTCACAAGACAGACTGAAACCTTGAATTAAACCACCTTGATTCAAGCAAGGTAAGAGCAATTAAAGAGAGAGGAATCTGCTTAGGGAAGATAAAAATATGAACCAGACAGAATACAATAAGAAATTTTATTGAATACATTGAATTTCCTCTTGTAAATGTAATCCATGCAGTTAATAACCAAAATTAAATTTGAAGTTGATAAACCAAAATGTATTCAAGGTCAAAGAATCATTAAGACAAGATAAGACAGAACACAGCAAACCTTTCAAGAAATTGCAATTAATGAGGTTTAATTGTTAATTAAGATGACACCTGCAGTCATTTAATGCTGCCCAATTAGTTGTGACAATTATTAGTATATAAAAATGTCAAATGTAAGGCAGCCTGTTTTTTTTATAATAGCTTTAAGGCCCTCGACAGTTTTATTAAAAGTATTACATGAGATCTTTTCTTAAAAGTATCAAATTAGGCTTAATATCGAGTTATGATTGTAAAGAAGAAATAAGCTGAAGTAACAGCTTACAAAAGCACGATGCGTATCCCCAATAAGACAAACTCATTCATTATTAGCTGTGCCGCTGTTTCCATTGATTCCGCGACGAGGTTAAATGCACGGCGGACCCCGTTTTAAATGTGCGTTGCCTGGCAACCGTCCTTTCACCCCGCTGACGGCGCGTGGCCTGACCACCCAGTCAGACTGAGCACAGTGATTTCAAGCTCTCAGCTGTGATTAAACCGTCCCCCTCTTACCTGCCATCGTGACCTTAATCCCAGGTCTTCCCACTTTCGGGGTCACTTACCTTGAACTCAATTACAAGCGAAGGTGGCTTAAGCGTGGCCACGGTCTGTGCTGCGCTCAGAAAGGTCACCCTGGCCAGCTCACCCTCGCTAATGTACTGGGCACACAAAGACATTGCTCACATAATGAAGCATGGCCGCCTCGACCTCTCCTGCTAGACCTCATCCAGCAAAGCAAGCAACTGAAATGCAGGTAAAGCAGTTTAAAGCAGTTCTCGCTGTCTGACAGATTTATATATATATACATAGATTTATATATATATATAGACTGATATATTTTTAAATGGACAAAACATGCTTAGTAATCAGATTCCTTAACAGTGTACAGGCAATTAAATAGACTTGAAGCACAATAGTGTGCAAAGGAATGTTTCTAAAAGTTTGATGGATGTTGGCCAATTGCATTAATGCACATTTCTGGCATGTCTTAACATTAGTGTTACGACACACTGATTCTATGCTCCCATTGCAATAAGACGCGGTTCAGGAACACACTGGGACTGATGTTCCCCAAACTGATGAATAAATGGATACGCACTGAGAAAAGTCTTACCTAATACTAAGTGGCAAATGGAATGGATACTTGTATTACTTGTATACTTGTTAGACAATTCTAACACAAGTGGAATTCAGTTCATACCATTTGACAACTAGTTACTTGTCGAAATTGTTTACCTATACTGTAGTTTTATTGAACGGCAGCAGGTGCTGTTTCTGGATTTTGATGCTGGAGTGCTTGGTTAATACACATGCTAGCTATGCAGTCAACAGACGGTCATCAGCAAGCGTTACTAAGACTAATGGGTTCTTCCCTTTCCATTCTCTATCACGGTTTCTTGCACTGTGTCGCTGTTGGAAACCAGCAGCTGCGAAGCCAAATGATTCCAAAAAGCGAAAGAATGTTCAGAGAAACGTTGCCGATTAAATAATCTGAACATGCATTAGGGCAGGGGAGTCCTGCACGTGTTTGGGTTTCCCCTCATTTAACACACCTGATTCACCTCCTTGTGCTAATCACCACACAGCTCTTGAGCTGAATCATTTATGGTGGAACAGGGAACGGCCTAAGCTACACGGGGCTCCGGCCCCCCAGGACTGGAGTTTGACACCCCTGCATTAGAGGAACTGACTTCAGTAACAGAAATAAGAAAATGTGGTGACCTGCCTGTGAAAGACGATTGGCTACACAGTTTGGGGAAGGCGTACAGAACTTGCTTTCATTGGACACCCCGCTTTCACCGTGATTTTTTTTTGCAGCCTGGGACACAGCTGCATTTTATTTGTTTAGCTGGAGCTTTTTATCCAAAGTGATGTCGATAGTTGAGAAAGCAGGGTCACCAGTCCCACCAGTCCCACCAGTCCCACCAGTCCCAGGAGTGGTTGAGGTTCAGGGCCTTGCTTGGGGGCCCAATGGTCAAATCACTCCGCCGGCATCCCGATTTGAAGAGGCGCCCTTCCGATGGCGGGCACAGCCCGAGCTGAACGCTGCCCGAGCTGAACGCTGCCCGAGCTGAACGCTGCCCCGATTTGCCCATGAGGAATGACAGAACTGTGTTCATATTGCCTGGCGCAGCGCTGACATATGCTTGGGCAGCCAGCTGGACTTGGGACCGGCACACAGAAAAGCACACGCACACCCATGAAGAATGACAGAGAGGTGTGCATACTGCCTGGCTCAGTGCTGACATACCCAGAAGAGAGAAAGGCATATATATGCACCTAAGAAAGTGTAAACGCCCTGGGAATCGGACCTTTTCGCTTACTGGGTCCTCCGTTGTCACTGATTCACTGCTGACCGTGCCATTCCGCCTTGAGGTGAGGCCAGTGGCGAGGCCGGGGGCTCCGCGCTTACTGACCGTCCTGCTGTTGGGGGGCATTAGCCCTGCTGCGTAAAGTGGGGCAAATTATCACCCCGGGGTATAGAGGGAGGGTGACTACAGGAAGATCAGCAGACGCCAAAAACCATGCGGTCTGGCCTTGCCGTGGTCTGACAATGTGCGAGACGCTTAATGGTCCATAAAACCGGCCGTCGCTGTAGTCAATGCCAGTTCATTCAGCATTCAGTACTATTTTTCAGGATAATTTATCTGAAAAATTAAATGGTATAGCAAAAAAAAAAAATGTTTTGATGTATACTGGTAATGTACAGATTGAAAGGGACTCTCGTGGAAATTTTAAGGTTGCATTAGTTTACAACTAACAACTAACCCTTCGTTCCCATTCAGATCCACTTTTTCAGCAAGCAGGCTGCTCTAACTCAGCATCAGTAATCCAGATTAAATTTCCATAGTCCAATAATAAAAAGCGGGAGTTGGAGTTAGATACATACAAAATATTCACGATCTACCTGTTTTTAATGCTTTTAATGTTTTTAATGCTTTCATCAACGCTAAACACAGAGAGTCTTCACACCAGTGTTTCAAGTGGGGATGAAAACAGGTTCACTAATGAACAGACTCTACATTTCTGTCTAAGGGTACTGAGACGGTAATGAATTGGGGTGTAAGCTGTTGGCCCCTAGGCGATTTGGTTAGGGTTATTAAGGGAAGGAATGGATGTATTGGACATTTTTACTTTGTAACATGATTTGATTATTCAATTATTAAATAATTTTTCATAACCTAAATTAAAACCTTTTTATACTATAAAACATTCATAAACATTACTAATGGAACTTAACCAGGCCTGCACAATATTGACAGAATGCAAGGAAAGCATAATCATCAATCAGAACATTAATATTTACTATTAAGCAATGAGAATATGCCAGTTTTAAACTGTCAGAAAGTCAACTAATGAATTATATAGAAAAAAAGGTCAGAGACTATACAAGAAATGGTCATGGGGTGAGTTTGCTGGTGCAGATTAGCGGAATGATGTTATATAATTTTTCATTCTGTGGAAAATGGCAGGTCAGATTAAATAATGAATTATAAACATGGTGCAGGCTGGGCTTTGAGACCTCCGGTGGTGAATGAGCCGATGGAATCCCTTGTCCTCCACTATAGAAAATCGCTGATCGTTCAAGGCAATCAACTCCGTTATCTTAGTAGTTGTGTCTTTAGCTCTGGTCCTGCTAACTTTGAATACTGATGAAGTTTAACTATCAGCCAAGATTGACATATTGAACAGATATGAACACTTAATTTGTAACAAATATCAGCCAATAGTGATATGTTTACCAATATTCTGTGCATTTCTAAGGCTAACATTACTTAGTAATACTTTTTACTCAATCATATATTGCAAGACTGTTATTAGCATTCATATCTCATGAACATCAAAAAATGGATTGAGTGGGTTTTGCAAACTTGCCCTTCAGATTAAAAGTCTATCAGACACAGGGTCTGTGTTGATATTTCCGGTGTATCCTTTAAACAATGTAGCATAGGGAACAATGTGTGCTATGATTTAGCTATGAAACCAACATCAAGTGTAAGATACGGGACGCTGATAGCTGGAATTAAAGCCCGTTGCCAGATTGATTTGTCGATGAGGCCGTCGGTGAACGTCGGGATGCGGAGCGGGACTGTGGGAAGCAGACAGACAGCCTCGCCGAAGTCCCAGTTATGTCACAAGGAGTTTGAGCGACGGCTAAACAATTAACCCCGCGGCCGCTGGAATGGCGGCGTCCCAGGTGCGCTAACAGGTGTCAGGTATCTCCGTTCGGAGGGAGGTGGGGGAGTGGGGTGGGGGGAGGGGGGGGGGCGTAGCCCGAGGACACGGGAAGATGAGTGATGCGCCGCAGACTGCCGGGTCTGGAGGGTGCCGGGGTGATGAACTTCCTGGGGCCTGAGGCAGGGGACTCACCTCCCAGGTGTCTGATGATGTCGGAGTCTCTGGGGGACGGTGATTAATCGGCGGCTCAGAAGCGGCTTCCGAAACGCCTCATTTCCTCCAGCTGTGTTTCCGAGGGCCGACGCCCTCCGTCCACTCCTGCCTCGTCGGCCTTTTTATTCACGCCGTCACAATTTGAAGTTGATTAATTAGCCCCCATTACTTCCCGAGAACCGCACAGAATTTATGGAAAACCACAGCAGCGAGGCAAATGCCCGCCCTTCTAATGTACATTATTAATGTAGAGATTAATAGGGACCTTCGTGGAGACATTAAGGCTGCATTAGTATATAACCAACATTGGGAGACTGTAAAGTAAAAATGTAACTTCAATATGGTTACATTTCATCATGCACCTTTTATGGGAATCTGTTCTGCTGTCGACACATTCATGTTTTAATTATGAGGTCAGACAAATGGCCCTAATTTTCATTTATATTAGCATGTTTATATTAGCGCTCCGGCTGTAATATTTGTTTGTACCATTGTTATGGGACTTGCTGGCCCGAGGGCCACGTAAAAAAAAGTCAAGGTGAACGTTACAATTGTACCTCACGCTATTGCCCCAGATTCATCTCTGGTTCAAAATACTGACTCGCGCTGAGAAGGGAAGGTGCCGAACGCTGATTTCTTTTGACTTGTGGGCATATTTCGCCAGCCGAAAATGTCGCAGGGCACTGAGGAGATGCGCGCACACACACACACACACACACACACGCAATTTGTGGAGACAACAAAGAGAACTGAAATACTCGCCACGTCAATTCGCTGCCTGAGCAACAATAAACCCAGAGCTTGGTTCACGAACCAAGATTCCGAGCTACCCCCGAATCAGGATGTTTAGTTGTCATGTTGCAGCGTCGCAATAAAAAAAATGCGCCTGGAAGAAGGTTTCAGATATTTAGTCCCGGTTAAACCCCCCCCCCCCCATTACTTTAACCACCGGGAACACTTATGGAGATGAGAAAGAGATGAATGAGGGGGATGACAGCGGTAGACAATAAGGGCTAAAATCGGGGAAGGATTCTGCGCACGTAAGATGTACGACGCAGTTAGGGTCCCTTTGATTTTCCCGATAATTTATTGAGATTCCATGGTTTTAGCATCATCCGAATGGCACAAAGATCTAGCGATCGCGCTGATTAATGGATCGGCTGAAATGTAATAAAAGGAAAATGTACCACGCTTTCCATATTTACCGTTGGAAAAAACGAGCATTCTTTTATGGTGCTCTATGAGGACCCTAAGAGGCATCATTTATTAGGTCAAATGGAGCCTATAGTGAAATGGCAGGGAGAGAACGAGAGAGAGAGAGAGAGAGAGAGAGAGAGAGAGAGGAAATGGGAACACGGCATGTTGAAGCAGAAGACGACACGTAAACTGGGAACAAACCAGTCTAAAAATAAACTGTATGAATTATTTAACTTACTGACCCAGAAACAGCTACAGCATAATCATATTTGTGTTTGAATTGGGGGGTTTGCTGCGGCAAGCGCATGATACTATTAGTACAAAAACAGGCTGCTCGGGGGGGAAAGGAAGATGAGCAAATATTGTCTTCTGTCGTGTCTCTCGGTGCTGTGCAGATTCATAAAAAAAATAGCTTAAATTTACAGACAGGAATGAAGACAGATGCGAGGTTTAGAGGTACGTCTTAATATGTGTATGTAAATATGGCACTTTATAGCAGAACAGGCCTGGGAAAGGCTGAGTTTTAATTACAAAGACATTATATATATATATATCTATTATACATCTTTGTTTTAGAAAGGAGCTTGTCGCCTAGGAAACAATGCAGGACAGGAGGTCAGATAGAAGTTCTTATCTGTCAAGGCTATCAAGGTGGTGTGTTTCCACTTCAGATCAGGGTCTCAGCTTTTAGTTCATTCAAGATAAGAAGCCATGAACCCTTCACAGGTGATGTGGGTTCTGTACTAAACCCCTATTAGGATGCAGTTAGGCAGGGATGAAGACGCATTATAAAGTTTGTTGAGTTCCTCTCTGTATCAGTGTATCTGCCCCCTGCCTTACTGGGCTTCTCTGTAATCACGTCTCAGCAAGAAGTGGGACTGCACCACAGAAACATTAATATTGATGCTCTGTGGCCTAACTGGCTTTGGTGAAACTTTCTCCCACATTAATATTGATGGTGTTGCTATATATCGGAGTCAGTCTCTCATTAAGCTTTCATGGGGAAATACTGAAGGCACTGTTTTTTTTTTTTTTTTTACAAGAGACAATCCCATTTTCGGCGTGCATCCCCTTGGCAACAATCATTTCCTCTGGATTGAAGTCTCTATTGGGGAATATGGCCATACCTGCCCATGAAATGTCTTCCGTGGTTTCCCAGGAGCAAAGTAGTCTGCGTTGAAACGACGCATTCCAGTATATGGCGAGCTAGATATTGAATGAATCACTTAAATATATAAAAATGGTCACTGCTGTAGTTCCTTAATTCTGCTCGAATCCGACACTGGGGTGAGGTGAGACGCTTAATGTCGCTTTATTAATTATGCATGCAGTGTCTGGCTCGCTAAAGTACACGGCGCCCCCCCCTGACACCTATGAACGCGTACAAGCAGACAGCAAATCTGTGGAGAAAGGTTCCCCCTTAACAGCTGAAAGTCACCCAACCGCAATTCAGCGGCTGGTGTAGCTGTTCTACAATAAGCCGACGAATATTTAGGTTTAAGGGAAATTTTGATGACGATGATCAGCCGCAGTGGATGAAGACGGATATCGGGAAGCTCTCAAAGGCACCTTTCAGCCACGTTCTTCCTCCACTTCTGACGATCGGTCCCAACCACTGGGGTCTGACATCACAGATCTCTCCAAGGGACCCCCTCCCCCGGTCCCTTGGACATGCTCTTCATCACTGAGTCGCCAGCAGAAGTGAACATGACACATGGGTCCCCCTTGACCCCCTCGCTCAGCTGTTCGGCGGTGACCCCGAGCTTTGATGAAGAGCCTAAGACTCTCACCTCTCAGGCACAGATGACCTCAATTCATTTGTGACGTCTTGCCTATTGATTCTGACCTGCCGGAGGATTCCTCTGGGGACAGGCGCCTTGCCCTTGTAGCTGACGTTCATGTCGAAATTGCACCCCAGTGTCTGTTCACCGTGGCCCCTCCCCACCCCACCCCCATTGAAATACAGGGACCGCACCGCGGCCGACAGTGGGGTTCCCTTGGTCCGAAGCGTGCAACTGCGTTTCTGTTATCGTACGCTGCAGGTCGCCGGGAGCTACCAATGATTCATCACCGTGCTCATTTTCTCTCTCGTTTCAACCAATGGCGTGTTACGTACGTAAATGTGATTGCGTTCGCTTATTGACACACTGAAGAAGCACTGTAACTACTGCCCCCATAGATTATGTAACATCTTGGAAATGCATTATGACATGCAGTCCTATTAAATTGCGCAGTGTCTTCAATATTGACATTTATTTATATTGCAAAAGTGACACGTAATTGAGAAAGTATGATCAGACAGTCTCTGGAGCAGTTGGGATTTAAGGGTCTTGTTCAAGGGCCTGTCGATGAAATTACTTTGCCAAGCACTGGATTTGAACTGGTGAACTTCTGTTCATGGGCACAGAGTTTTAATGCACTAAAACACAAATCCATCCATCCATCCTGCCATTTTCCATGCTGATTATCCAGGTCAAGGTCATGTTATTCACCATAAATGCCTACAGAAAAACCTAAACAATGTGTCACGGTCTTATTCATATTGTCAACCTAGACAGCTAAAGGTCCTGTTTAATTGTACACTCCCCTGTTCACAGTTCACACCGCTGACACCTCACATGCACCAACTGACCATACACGGTTTATGCTCATCTCAGAACAAAAAGGATCACAGCGAGGTCACCATGGTGAGCCGTAAGTGACAGCTTTAAAATGAGGGCATAAGTCAGTTTGACTCGATTTCGAACTCAGGGAGATGGAACACCAGGCCACAGGGTAATGCCTATCAGGTATTTTCACACAGTGTGCCTGTGTAGACCTCCTCCCCCCGTGCGGATCAAAAGAGGCAGGCTAGCTGTTAGCCACAGGAGCAATTACGCAATAACGAAATCGGAAGTGTCACTGGTCCAGCTTGTGCATTTCTGACGGGTTCAATGAATCGATTCCCTCAATTTAATGGCATCAACATTCGATGCAAGCAGAAATGCAGCCCCATCTCCGAGTTGGACGCAGAACCACAATTAAGATATCAATCATTAATTCCTGTCAAAGAGATATTACCTAAAAATAACAATACTTCTCGAATCTGAGACAAGAGACAAATTTATACCTTAAGATGAAATGCAAGCATCCCAATAACTGTAAAATAACCGCATCAGTCCCGTTCTTCATGTCCATGTTACGTTTTTAATCTCAGCTGAGAATAGACTCAGGCTTCCACACAAACCAATATTCATTTTGTTGACCTGGCCAGCTGAAACTCCTATTCTTCGGTTCACTTAAAGTTCACATCCCCGACGCGTGATCAAACATGTTTACGCTCATCTCAGTGGCAAATTTTATTTAAGTGATCGCATACTGACAATACTGCAAACAGAAAATATACAAAAAAATAAAAATTCAAACATTTGAAACTAAATATAATGTCAGGCAGGGCCAGTTTGTCAGAGTCTCGACGACTTGCTGTCCCAGTGTGTATTTCGTTGATGTGGCTCAGTAGTGATGTCATATAAAAGCGCCCATGCTGCTTTCATTCTGTAAATAATTACAGATGACGGTGTTTCTGATGTGCGCCGCAAGAGGTGAAAAGGTGCAGGCCTGTGTCCCCGCTCACGTACTAGAGCACTTTATGCTTCGGTCAACATGAATGCGCAGGAGGTCATTGAGAGTGCGAGACTTCGGAACACATTGATAGAACCCTAAAAAAGCTGAGTAGGAGTAGCGTCCGTCAGCGTCAGTTCGCCGGGAAGCGTTCGCTCATACCGGCCACCAAATGAAAAGAGCACAAGCCGATGGTTTCCAGTCAGGTGCGCAAATACATTCAGCTAGCTAGAGATAGCATCAAGTCATGGGTAAGGCATCTGACCGTTTACGTGTTGGTTATTTCGCCTGCCATTGTTGATAGCACATTTGACTTCTCGTTTTCTAACTGCACTTTTTTTTTAATTTCTGTTTTCCGAGCAATAGAAGAAATTCATTTTAAAATGATGTTGCTTTACATGCTCGTTAATGCGAGCAGCCGATCTTGTGATTGCAACCGAGTACATACGGCACAAAAACAAGGGTCAAGAAGTTCAGTCACTGTTCGACTAAAGCGCCGGAACAGCTAAACTGCCTGGTGCGAGCGATTTTCGGACGTGATACGATTACTGGTGCACCTCAGAAACTGCCATCACACTGCGATTTTCGAGCACTGCTGTAGTACCTAGAGCTCACAGAGAACGATGTGAACACAGAGCTAGTCAATGGTATTTCCCGGGCTGGAAACACCTTGTTAACGAGAGAGGGAAATGGCCGGGCTTGTTAAAATGAACAGGAAGACCGCGAGTGCAAAAATAACAGCACAACAGTGGAGCGCAAAAAGGTGTCTATTAACATAACCTCAGCTACCCAAAAAGCAGTTTTGAGGGAAAAGTAGATCCTGCACAGCACCTAATAAAAATTTAGATACTGCAGAGGAAACCAGAGAATTAAGTAGTAGGTTGAGCTTCAAATAATTGGCCAGCAGTGACCCGTCCCGCTAAATTTGTAGCATAATGGAAACGAAATACTGTCTGTGTCAGCATGTCTGGTACCGTACAAAAATGTATAGTACGTGGTATTTTCTTCATGGACAGATGTTTTTTTAGGGTTTTACGCCGTACAAATGGAAAGAGACAAAAGGTCGACAAATGAAACAAGCAGCGGCAGATTATATATAAACATGACGAGAGAGCATTATAACACTAGAAAGACAGGTATACTTTATTGATCCCATGTGGGAAATTCTACATTTTTACATATTTTTTTTACGTGTGAGGAAGGTGTTGAGCTGACGAGCTGGCAGGGCTAGCGTTGTAGTAACTGTGTCGTCCTGAGTGATCCTCACTCCCTGACTATATGCCGCAGATAGATACCGTCTTAAATCAACACACACAAAAACAGACCGTATATGTGGAAAAAAACAGTAGCTTTAAGTAAAATTCACAAAAAAAAATATCAAACGCGGCACACGGGTAGCTTAGCCGTAGAGCTACCCTGAGGTATAGGTAACACGATGACGTCGTCATGCTCTGCGGCTCGCTCGCTGCCAAGCGCCGCACACGGACACGCCCGGCGACACGTACGCGCGATGGCACGCTGCCGGCGTCGCTTGTGATGCGCGGCGCTCTAATATGCAAAACTGAGACACAGTGCATGTCTTTGATGGAGCTGTGGCAGTATGTGAGCACGCCTCCTGCTCCCTCGGTCCAGCCAAACCCTGCCTCAGACTGAGACCGCGTCCGCAGCTCTGCCGTAGAGCAGCCCGTTCCGACTGCGCGGTGAGCTCCCAGCCCCTCATGCAACACCGGCGCTGGCTAACTGCCAACTGCAGCGTCACCCAATGAAAGATGTAGGCCTGTGTTTACAGTTACTAGCACTAATGGCTGGAGCACTTTAGCATATCGGGTTTCCTCTTCTTGTAGACTAGGAAGTGTCTACCGATCCCTTCCTGGGCCACAACCATTTTGTTCGAACCATCCCAGCTTCTGAATGTTTTTTCTCTGGCACAAGTGGGGCCCAAATATCCTAATTGGCTGGAAGCCGAACAGAAGCAGTCTACGCATCTCAGGAGGCGGATTCCACCCTCTGAACGTCCCACCTGTCCGTCCAAACTCGGCGCGAGAGAAGTCCTCAGAGTTCTGCTTCTGATCGGGGCCGTACACGCCGGCGGCATGCGGGTGGCGTGTCACTTCCTGCTGGTGGCTGGGATTCGTGGGGTGACGCCCGGGGAGGGGTGAGGCCTGTGAGTCACGATGGCGGGAGCGGTGCAGTGGCGGGTGCAGACACCGGGGCGGGGGCAGGGCGGGCGGGGCCAGACGCGCTCAGGGCCCGTTCTCGTTGTAGTGCAGGGACAGCGGCCGGTCCCTCTGCATGGGAACGTAGGGCCAGTTGTAGCTGGAGCCGGACAGCAGCATGTCGCGCAGCAGCGTCTCGATGGGCGTCTTCCCCACGAGACGCACGAAGAAGAGCTGCTCGATGACGGGCGAGGAGACGATGCGCAGAGACGGCAGCCGTAGCAGCAGCCGGCCGAAGCGGCTGGGCTGCCCGGGGTACTGGTTACGCACGTACTCCTCCAGGGCACACTGACACTTCTCCTGGACGCTCTCCACGTGGGCCACGTCTGACAGGCCGATGGCATCTGCGGGCCGGGAGGAGAGGGCAAGGATTTAGAGAAGAACCGAACCCCACCATAGAGTTAAACGTCAAACATGACCACTGATCCAAATTTTTTGACAGGGACCCCCCCCCCCACACACACACACACACACGCACACACATACATGCACCCACACGCTCATTCACTTCTATGGGAAAAATGCTAACGCTAACTATGACAACCCCAACCCCCACCCTGCCCCAACCATAACCAGAAGTAACCGAGCGAAAATACAAGAGTTTTTGCGCTTTTAGTTTTTTCATAGCAGTCACCAATTTTTATAAAATACACGGTTTCCTGGTACCCATAAGGGGAAAAAAAAATGGATATTTATCACATTATGGGGACATTGCGTCCCCATAAGGATAGGTATACCCACACACACACACACACACGCACATTTATCACGAATACATCTTACCGTGCAGCTCAGTGGGAAGGATAAGCCAGTGTTCTTACACACAGGAACATTTTTCACCCTGCATGTACGTCTATATTTAATATTCGTAAAGGCTACTATTTCAAAATAGGTCCCCCCCCCATCTGAACATCCCTTCCAAAGTTCTATTTCCCCCCTGCCCCCCCCCCAATT
>JAABNY020000136.1:16360393-16372184 GCA_015164015.2 Brevimyrus niger
ATAAAGCTTAGGAATAGTATTAAGGAACGTACTACAGCGCAGAACATACTACAGCGCAGAACATACTACAGCGCAGACTGCCTTTTAACAATACTCCACCCATAAATGTGTCGAGAAACAAACGTAAAATTGAGATTCAAAACTCTTTACCGAATACTTTTGTAGTACCGAATTTGAAAATGAATGACCGACAATTTGTCTGATTTTGAAGAATTTGAAAAAAAAAAACGATCAATGAAAGGTGTAAAACCAAAGACGACAAAGACGACCGGCCCAAAGCCACACCCCCTGTACCTCCTCCTGTTCTTGGGTGGTCCTCTCACGAAGCACCAGTCCACACTGATTGGCTGGCCCATCAAGTCCTGTCCATTCAGCCCCTCCATAGCTGCTTGGGCCTCTTTGTACGTTTCATATTCAACCAGCGCATATCCCTGCATGAGAACATCGGGTCACCGCAGCAATGGCACGGAATTCAAATCGGCTCAGCAGAATTGTCCAACGACCTCAATGCATATGACCAGGGCTTATATTAAAATTAATGTGTCACTGTAGAAAGCTCATTTTTAGACGTGGAATAAAGGTAAAGCATCATGCGGCCGTGAATTTCACTTTAAAAAGTAAGCTAAGTGATATCAGACTGCTGAAATCTCATGCCTCACTTTCAGGTAACCGGTTCGACGATCCAAATTCAGATGCAGGTTCTTGATCTCTCCAAACTCGGCAAACTTATCATGGATGTCTTCCTCTGTGGCTTCCTCCTGCACTCCGGTGACGAAGAGGATCCAGCCCTCCACAGCTAGACAGCAAAGGGGATGAAAGGGGAGGAACAGGGATATTTGAAGGGAACCCAACCGACGCGGGGAGATCATGCAGGCTCCGCCCAGAGAGTGGAGGTGCAGCTTTCGTGAAACATCCCTGATCAGTCTGTCATGAAGAACTTACAGCGTTGTGGGCCTGGTTCATCACCCTCCTGTTCCACAGAGTCATAATCTTCTCTCACTCGAGACCTTGCTCCCTCATCTGTGGGAGATAAGCCAGCATTAAATGTCCCCTCAAAGTTAAAAATAACTAACATATATTTACAGAAACTTACATCTGCCAGCACATGCAAACAAGGGAAGGAGAGGGGGGGGGAATCATACCTAATCCAAAACCGCGTCCTTTTCTCTTCTTCGCCTTTTCCTTTAACTTGTGAATGCTCTCTAAAAAGAAAGACAAATGGAAAATAGAAAAGAAGAAATGGAAACGTTTAAGACCAAATGATAAATAGGAATCGGGTGCCTGTAACAGACATAACTGAGAAAAAAAATCAGGATTCTTAAATGACCTTGTAGGAATCAGATTCAAGTAATTTATCAGTTCAATAATCAATCCGAAAGCAAGACAGCTGCTTCTGGAAACATAAAACACTGATCCGATTAAATCAATCTGGAGTAAACGAACACCAGGTTACACAGAAATACGTTTTTGTTTATGGTCATCAGCGTTTTCGGAATCATAGTTTTACACTTGCTAAAACAAACGTCTTGCAAATAATCCAATCTTCAACAAAACCTGGACATGTTACATTCACAAAGATTAATAGAACTTCTGCCCAAGAATCAGATTCTAGCAGTTATAACTATGGCAAAACAAGATCTCAAAAGAAGACCCACAAAATAAGTAAACATCACTTGTTTTACCATCGCCATCCTCGTCCATAGGAAAATCCTCGCCTCCCGCTTCATGGAGATCAAGCACGTCCGACATTATGCTTGTGTTGTTTCTTTCTGGGTTAGGGACAAGTCTGCGGTCGTTGTACGCAGAAGGAACCGCGTGTTATTTATAGCTGGATAGAGCGTTTACCTCTAGCCTACAAAACTGGACTGGATTTGTATACTTCAGCTGCTTTTCATATCATCCAGGGATATATTTACTCGTAAACTGAAACAAATTTACCAGCAAAAAACGATTTCAAATCGGTACAGAACTATATACAAATCCAGCGTCCTCCCAGCGTGCCATATGAACTCGGAATTCACTTTGTAACCCGGAAGTGATAGTGGTCGCAATCAGGAAAACTAGAACGGAAGCGCCGCATGAGGAGTTCAACATGGCGGCCACGACACCCAATGAATTTATAGCAGTATGTAGCTGTTGACAAGACAGTTGTTTATTCAGTGTTGTCGTAGTTATTGAATGTATCTTACCTTACATAGATTAAAATAGTTTAGCACTGTCTACCTGTAAAAGCATGAACTTACAGTATACGTTCAAGAAAGCTTTATATGAATAAAGAAAGATGGGAAGAATTCAAAGAAATTATGAAAATTTTTGGGACAAAAGATGCAAAACACAGGAAACATGAGCTGAAAACTATGATAATTACCAAAATTTCAGCTCTCCTGCTTGAAACCATATGCTGTTGGTTTAAAACTGGTAATTTGCAATAATTAACAAACCTGTTTGAGGTGGTCTACCGAGTTGCCATGAGATCAAGTCTGTGCACGTACCTCATTGAGGGGCCAATCACAACACAGACCCCAAGACTGTGGTGGTAAAGTAATGCGATTCTTCTGGAAGCCTCTTCTCTGCTCCCTGGGGCTCCCTGGTACATAACCACCATGCACAAACCCGGTCTCATGCAAACCTAACATCTCCATCAGTTTGTCCACCACTATACTCATTAACTTTGAGCAGAGACCCCGCGGTCCTTGGCAGCATTGATTATAGGACCATTGCTGTTTCTGGCTGGCCTCAGTGCTGCCATGATGCTCTCTGGCAAGGGAATGAACTGCCTCCATAGGCTATCAATCCTCCTACAGGAACTCAGGCTCTCTGTTGATGTCACTGCTGGTCCCCCAGCTGCCACTGGAGTGCAGTGCAGCACCAGTTCTGCTGCCAAGCTAGCACTGCCTCCCCCTTATCAGAAATCCATAATGTATATGATCATTTACATGCATACATGTATTTCTGTCTGGTGTCTTGTAAAGCATGTGGCTTTAGCAGCTTGGTGTGAGCTGTCATTTAGCAGAGCATAAAATTTCAACATTTTTTATTATACATGGTTCTATGTGCCTTGTCACCCAGATAACATCAAAGAGTAATTGGCAATCACAGATTAACAGAATTTTATATGGTAAAATACAGAGATATGATACATAATTTCAGGTGGAAACTACTCCCCTGTTGAATGGTAACCTTTATAAATTATCTGGACTCGGAATAAAAAAATTAGATAAAATGGACTCATTCATTCATTCATTTTCATTTTCTAAAATCAGTACTTAAACTGTCACAACAAAGTAAAAAAAAAGTAAAAGTAATTTATCTGAAACATACAGTACACCCAGGCTGTTCCATAATGCAACAGGTTAAATGTACATAACACAGGAGCAAAAAAAAAAACCCACAATGATTACAGCAGAACTCCCATGGATACATATGCAAATAAGTTCTTCACTCATCTTCTAACTGTCCATCCCGGTTAGGATCACCTGCACCAGGCAGCATAATGCCATTCGATTCCAGGGCAAACTCATGCACACGCTCCACACACAGCTGCTAATTTAGAGATACCAATCAGCCTATATGCCTGTCTTTGGACTGTAATAGGGAACTGAAGGATGAGGAGGGAACCCTTAAGGCACAGTGAGCGTGTACAAACCACACAAACAGTACAGAGCGGAGGCGAAGTTCAAACCCCACCCTGGAGGCGTGAGCCGGGTCGCACGACCAAACAGGAGCCCCTTCTTCTGCAGCCCGAAGCTGCCACCATCCGCACACACACTCTTGGGCTCCCCCTAGTGTCTGGGATGCTTTCAGCAGGTCTGAGCGTGAGGTCGGCGGTACCCAAGTGCTATTTACGTTGGAAGCGTTTCTGAAGTATGAGTCACCGGGAAATTTTGAAGGCATTTGTTGCTGATGGCAGAGTTTTTGCTGGTGCCCCTGCAGCGGTGATGCTAATGGCCTGGATGCAAATGCAGCCCTAATGATGCTGCATGAGGTGCTAATGAGTGCAGCTGGAGTGTAAGACTCCCGCGGTTCAAGGGTGGAGAAGACGGGGGAGCATCGTGTCCTTGGAAGCAGCTTCCGATTGATTAATTTCTAGTTTTTTTTAGTTCTTTTTGACCCGCTTCTGCAGAAGGAATTGTTATGTTAGATCAATTTGCATTATGGTGGTGTGATCTTCAAAATTCATGAGTCATATTATAACTGTAGATGTAATATTTTGTACTTGAAAAAAAACACATGCAAATCACGGGGACAAAAACCGCAACTTTCAGCAAGCAAATTGGAAGGACGGGGTTGGAGCCCTTCATGCGAATGCTTCATAGTGTCCCTTCTTTAACACTGAGTGCGGCCTGAGAATACAACTGGGTTTTTATTCAGATAATGTAACATCCATCCCTTGACCCACCAGCTGCTTATGCTGACCGTGGTCTGAGGCCTGGAGCCTGTTACAGGCAGCGTAGGGCACAAGGCTCAGAGACACACACACACACACACACACACACGCACACACACACACACACACGCACTATAGGCATTTTAGATGCGCCAATTAGTCTAACTGCATGTCTTTGTACTGTACTCCATAACACCGTCCATCAATTAAAATGTACTAATGTTAGTCAGTGGGTGGCATCCGGCTCAGTGAGCACTGCTGCTTCTTGACATCTATGAAGTTGCTGTTCTGAATCTCACATTTACTCTCTGTGCATATCTTTCTTGTCTTGTGTGGGTTTCCTTCTGCAGGCTATAGACATACAGCTATTGTCTGGCACTTCTAAATTGCCCAAAATGTAAGACTGAATATGAGTCTGGTGGCAAACTGGCATCCCATCCCGCCTTGAGCTCTCTGCTGATTGGGTCCCTTCCGTGACCCTGACGAGGGTAAAGTCAGTATAAGATGAATTATGTGAAATACTGTATGGATATTTATGAAACTGACTTATATCTTTGTTCCAAACATGAAAGCGGCCATTACAGGTCACATTTTGTTAGTGATCTCCCCTTGTACCTAATTCAGTTCTGCGTCAGTCATAAACTGAGCAATTGACCGGCACAATGACACGTCCTGACAGCTCATCTGTGACGTCACTGTCGTATGTCATGTCGTAAAAAAAAAAAAACCCTCTTGCATTGATTGTCGAGGGATGCAGTATGGGACCAACATGTGCAGGCTGAAATTCTTGCAAAACAGTGCCCATCCGTCCATTTTCTGAAACCGCTTGTGCTATTTAGGTTTGTGGAGGGTCCAAAGCTCAACTTGGAGGCTACAAGCCCAAAGCGAAGGAGGGAACAACCCCGGATGAAGTGCCAAACCATGGCAGTGCAGGAAAGTGCCCAAACAAAATTCCAAAACCAGCCGGTGTCTAAACCTAATATCCGGCTGTGAGCGAGTTATAAAAACGCTATAACAGTTAAACAATGAGGGAGTAACATTGTTAAAACATACCAAGTATGCTAGGAATAAACAGAGCAGGTATTAAGGGAAGGATGAAGGAGCTGTTCAAATGTCTTCTGCTGGATTCAGAGAACATTTAAGGTAATAATTCTGATTTTTCTCTTCTATTAAATCAACTAATTGCTGCTATATCATGCTTTCATAGGCAACAAACATATATGGTTATTTGAATTACGTGAAATGCTATTATTATAGTAGAGGACTGTTAAAGCAAATGAATTTTCACTATATTCTGGTTTAGAAGCAGAAATAAATCTGTCCTGTTGCACAAATAGTCAAATACCAGATTCAGGTCTTTCCTGATCAGTTCTTTCGCTGGAGTATTTTTTCAAAGTTCATGCTGAACGGTTGTAATATATTTATATTACCAGCAGAAGAGGTGATGTGCAGAAAGCATTCATATCACATGTGTTTTAAGGTGGTTTATCTCTGGGTGGATTTCAGATGAGTGTTTTTTTTTTATTTTCATGGGTTTGTAGGTCAGATGGAAAAAAAAAAACACGGACACGCTGTGTAAAGCAATTACTGATAAACACACAGACCAAAATTTCTGTGTACGAAACAGCAGTTACAAATGATTGTCAGAACCTGCCTTTCATTCATGTCAGCGTATTGAGCAAACCATTGTTATCTGTTCCTTATGTACTCATTGAATGGAAGATTTTAAATGAGTGTGGTCAGATTTTAGATAAATGACCTCTGTCAGGTAGCATATCACCGATTGGCCAACGATTCTGGAGTCAGCATTCTTGTAAAATCTTTTGGACTTTGAAGAGGATCATGGCAGGGCCATGCAGCAGCGAGGGTCAGCCAGTAGAATGTATGCTCACTCTGGCATAATCTGATTTGGGAGAGTAACACCCAGCGGTAAACATGCTGAGCCACTGAGGCTGAAGATCCTCTCCTTAGGTGTGGTCTGACTTCTCCGTGGAGCCGTATAAAACCCACGGGACATAAGGAGAACCTCCATTGGGTTTCTACACTGCAGGAGGTACCGTACATCTACAGCTACTTTGTTAATTAATTTTAAGATGCGAGGATAAAGCGTGTTTTCTAATATGTGGTCTGAAAACTTTACATATTTGCATGTTTTGGTTAGTAAGACATTTTTTTTAAGTTTCTGGTTTGTTTCTGGTTTGTATTTAACTTTTTCCTGTACCTTTGGGCCTCAAATACTCCTAAGCCTAAGCTAAAATCGCATTAAAATCCTATTAATATCTAGCAGCTGTTCATACAGGTGTCTGTCCAGCCAGAAATGATGAAGTTCCCTATCACTGCCGTTGTGTTGCTGGCACTAATCCATGGTAAGAAGTAATTGTCCAACCAATAAGACGCATGTGTGTTTTTGCCTATTAACATATTATAGCTTGTTAATTAAATATATTGTTGCTTATTGACATTTCTGGCAGTTCAGGTGATAGTCGTTAATATTGCATTACAGTGGAGATACGTGTGCGAGGACAGCAAAGTCTGCCGTCCAGCAGCAGTTACACAGAGTGGTTCCCGATGTCTTTCAGGCAGCGAGTCCTTCACGGTGGCAAAGAGAGATGTCTCCACTGAGGTTGATAAGCTGACTGAGTATGTCCAGGGTCTCTCCACCATAGTGACTAGTGTTACATATGAACTGGTGGAGAAAGTGAAGAACCACGAGCTTACTGGCAAGGCCCAGTAAGTACCTTCCTGCTGTCGCCCTGTGTATCATAGCACTTATTCCTCTGCCTGGGAGTTTGTTCCACAGAACCGATGGAGAGGTCGGTAACTCTGAGTCTGCTTACCTTCAGGACCTACCTTGAGCAGGGAAAAGTCGCCCTGCAGCCTCTAGCAGATAAGCTTCAGGAGAACCTGATGCCCCTGGCCTCCAGCATCGAGAGGACACTTAGGCCTTTGACCGACTCTGTGCAGGCAAAGGTCGAACCCCTGATTGAGTCTGTCGTGGAGGAAATGTGGCTGAAGGTGATGAATCGCGTTAAAGCGCTGCTTCCTGCCCAGTGAAACAGTTTTTATTGTCGCCACGCTGAAGCGAAGAGAGAAGAATCACCCCATTTTTAAAATGTACGCTTTAATCCTTCACACTGCTTTATGCCTTTATCTGCTGTGATATTTTTTCGCCAATAAAGAACTACAAAAGAAATCGCATCATGCTTACTTTACCACGGGCTATTTGGAGATATAGGTTTCTGATTACATTTGTCTTGAGTAAGTCTTTTCACAATCATCCGTGGGTAACTCTAAGAGCTCATAGCTGCAGAAAGTGTTAAGACCACTGCATATATAAAATATACTTAAAAGGCGCTATTTTGTAATCCCTAAAGTCCACTCTTAAAATGCTTTTATAAGTAAAATATAAATCTTAAAATATGTAAAATATAACACTCAAAGTATTAAGAGTGAGCCCTTCTACCTTTTTAACATGGATGATGGGGCGGAGCCAACAAAGAAGTACTTCGGCTTCGATCGTTAAATGTCGGATAACGAAGAGCTTTGGGAAACACTCGCAAGACTCGTTCGTTCTTCACCGATGTTGTTCGCTCTCTTATCGAAAACCGCACCCCTGATGAACAAATCAAAACGCTATTTATCAAACCTAAATATTTCAAACAAAATTATGAATTTTAAAAGCCATTGCATTGTAATTAATATACGATAATAGGATTAAATGAACGCCTTTGCCCTTTATGTTTGACTTACTAGCATGTTTATTACACGCCTTTAATTAGCTGAAAGACGGTAAATATATAAGTAGTGTTTCACATCTGATTTTTTCCACTAGATGTCGGCATTGTCCAACTGAAGAGACTGGACCCCTCCTTTTAGTCGAGGGGTAAGATTGGTCCTTAACGAAAAGGTTTCCTTCGGTATCTTATTGACTAGTGACGCTATGAGGGAATGGGGGATAAACAGACTGATCGATTTGGTTCGAGACTATTTAATGGTACTAACCAAAAATAATATTGCAATTCCAAGTTTATCTGCATGGTTAATGGGCTTGCACTATGTGAAAAGGGATCCAAAGAGACTTCAAAATAGATAATCTGTCACTGCAGACAGAGGTCCAGAAAGTAAAAATCCACACCAGGATTTTGTTTCAACCAACCAATTGAGTATGAAGAGGCACAGAGTACTCAGCTGGTTGGTTGAACCAAAGTCATGGTCTGGATTTCTACTTTCCGGACCTGAAATTTCCAGCTCTGGCTGCAGTTGAGGTGCTGCATTCATCTCATAAGGATGTTCTGGGCTCATCTCACCACAGGTTCCCCCAGGCCCAGGACATACTGGGAAGACTTGGGGATCCACCAGTTTGTTGTCTTGCACAGAGAGGTCTGGTGACCAGGAGAAGCCGTGTGTCGATGGATAGAGGGATGAGCGAATGTTGGGAAAAGCGAAATGATAAGAATTTAAAGGTTTTTTCCCCTCTAATGATTAGAGAAAAAGGCCAATCCCAGGCAGCGCAGAGCACAGGTCAATCCCAGGCAGCACAGAGCACGAAGCTGGTGAACTCCTTGGACGGGATACCAGTTCATCACAGGGCACCTATGCACACACCCTATGACACCCTATGACACCTCACTATGGGAAAAATAGAACAGTTACACTTACATTTCACCCACAGATCTGCCCATTGGCAACCATCCCCCCCACCACCCTTCACCCCCCAGTAAGTCTCACCGCAGACGCTCTGCTAGTGGATTACTGACATTATGTCTTTTAATATTTTGTCGCGCTTCTCTTTATTTGCTTGGGAGGAAGATCTCCTTGCCAGTAGCTAGTGGGTCTCATACACCCCCCCCCTTCCCCAGAGATGTCAATCCTTGTTCTATGGGCCATACAGAGACTCCAGAGACACCTAAGTACATGTCTTCAGATTGTGGGAGAAAACATGGGAGAAACTGGCACCTCCAGAGAGAGGGCGCAAACTTGACATGGTACAAAGGGAAAGTGCATATTGAAACAATTGTGAAATTGTGAAAAATGTTGCATTTTTTTTAAAGCATATTTACCAACCTTTCATTTTCTGAAACTGTTTGTCCTACTCTGGGTTGCTGGGGGGGGGGTCCAGACCCAATGGGCAGAAGGCAGGATGGGGCTGCAGGATAAGCTCACTTCCCGTTCACTCACTCACCGGCAATTTAGCGACGCTACTTAACCTCAGCATGTTTGTGGACCGTGGGGCAGAGAACCTGGAGGAAACCCCACGACATCACCGGGAGAACAAGCAAACTGCACACGCATTGGAACCCTGGCAGATATTTCCTCCAGTGGACAGTGATAGCCACTGCACTGCAACATATGTTGTCAATAAATGCAGAACTATACTAGACATGCCGTTTTAAACCGAATGTGAATATTTGACCTTTGTTATCACCTAAATGTATTACCTAGAGAAAAAAGTGATTTAACCTTACAAGTTTTTTTTTGCGTGAAACATAGAACTCTGAATGACCTGTAAGATTGCAGCGAGATGAACAGAAATATCAGAAATCACCATAATAATAAAACCGTATTTTTGTTTTTATCATACAATCTTTTGTTATTTACGGATGCTTTCTAAGGGTTCACAGTGTACTTGTCACACAGCTGTGAGGTAGACTGTGATTTGTTGTCAGTTGTGATGCTAAAAACAACAAAATCACTAGTCTTCCACACTGCGGTGGACCGACATCAATACGGCCGCATGCGTGACCTAATACAGACACACCAGCTTCTCATTTTCTAATAATGTCCAATCTGGTTCCATTACATTGGGTCCTTTCTTAGTTCACTTTGATTTATAGATCACTACACCAAGCGCCTCCATAGTAACTGTGTTTCATTTATATATCATATAGTGTCCTTCAAATGATACATTCTTTGATATCAACCACTGACCATTTCTATTTTATTTTTGATTTCCTGGAGGCTGCACATATTTCTTCTGGAGATCTCCCCGTCACATCGAATGCAGCTGATTGTGAGCCCTGCCAATTTGCTCCTCACTGGCTTAGAGCACAGCATCCTGTAGACCTATTTATTTATTTGTTGGTGTTAGAAGCTGTGGTCTTACTTGTTTCTAATTACCTAGTTTAGTGACGATAATAAGTCTGTGAGCGACTTTCTTTTCCCTTCTGGGGAAAATAAAAAATGTACTTCAGGATTTTTTTTCTGGGTTTAAGCAAGCTTTTGGCTTTAGGTTCAGGTTCAGGTTTACTAGTCTGTCAGGAAGAAATCCTTCTTCTAACTTCCGTTGATTTCCTCTTCCTTAGTTCTGTTCTTTGTGACTCCTTTGGTTCCTATGTTTGCGAGGATCATCCAGGCGCTAACAGTATATTCTCTGATATTCTCCTAATCCAGCCATTTAAAGTGTGTTTGCATTTCTGTGTTTCATTTACTGATTTATGATACAGTGTGCACAGTCTAATTTTGTGCCTTTTTAGTGCAACAGTATGGTATTTTATTCTTCTGTCATGGATGCGATGGAGCCTGTATATTTAAAAACAGATTTCTTCATCCCCTACATCACTTTAGATAGAAAAACTAGATAATCACTAACTTTTATTGCTGTTAGTGCCTTGCTTATAAGTTGCATAAGTGGTAACTAATCTTCAGATGCTGAAACCCATATAAAACTCAGAACAAAAGGTTAAATGTAGGATATCTGTCCAAAGTCAGGAGTTACCATCAAACGATGTCCCGATGATTATGTGGAGGGTAACCAAGCCTCCTAACGGCTGTTTAGGCGGCATGGTGCTGGGTACAGCAAGCTGAGAGACTCATTTCCTGCAACGAAATTGTCGCTACATTTGAGACTACATTTTTTTGTGACTTTAAGTTTGAGATTAAATCAGAAAGACGTCTCTATAACACGTCTCAAAAACCAATTTCTCCCAGGCGCTGGTATAACCGGCGTTTAATCCCCATGATTATAATTTCAAATACTTTCACTTCAGATGATTTCAGGGGGTATTATTATTATTATTATTATTATTATTATTATTATTATTATTATTATTATTATTATTATGTTTTTAGCTCTCTGGTGACTTCTGGTGAAATGTTGTTACCTTATATTGCAGATTAAAGTGTTTTCCTCAAACATATTACATATTTTAGTAGATTTTGTCCAAAATGAATTATCTGCAACTCAAATAAACATTATTGACAAATATTGAATCTACAGGTGATTTCCTGGCATTATGCCCACCCTATGTTTTCTTTGAGGAAATTATAGAAAATGGGGCATTTTATACTGTATGTGCATCAGCAGATAAAACTAATACATAATAAACATCCTACCGCGCATATGTGTGTGTGTATATATATATATATATATATATATATATATATACACACACAAACACACACTTT
>JAABNY020000136.1:16376840-16394996 GCA_015164015.2 Brevimyrus niger
TTGGTGTGGCGATAGAAACAAAAGCAGAGAGGAGGGGGTGGGGGGAGAGAGCCCAAGAGCACAAGCGGGGGGGGGGGGGGGGGGGGGGGGGGGGGGGGGGGGGGCAGGTTATTTCAGGACTCCTTATAAATGCTCCGAAAGAAGTCTTTCGCTTACAAGGTTATGGGGTTTTTCAGCTACTGGTTTGTAATGACTTAAGTGTGGATGAGGAATTAAGCAGAACTCGGGGCTGCGAATGCGCTGGTTCGCTTACACGTCAGACGCGACGGAAGCTGACTCATGCGCTTGCCGTGAGGCTTCCTTTCAAAGCTTTACTAGTGATTCGCCGAACAGCAGCACACTTCAGAAGAGCCCGGGAACGTGAACGGCAGAGAAGGGGTCCGGCGACGAGGTTTACCTTCAGCTCCGCGGTATGGAGGCCTGTTACATTCCCGTCGCCTTCCCTTCGGAACTCCGCTAGTATATATCCGGTGAACCGAGCTCGGGATGGAGAACCGCAGAATTTCACCCATCAGCTTCCGTTTGTCTTTTTAATTTTTTTTTTTAATGGTTTACAGATTACAAAGACCAGTTTTTGAAAGGGCACTATTACAGATTAAGAAGTCCTGCCATACACTGGGAATATTTTTGAAGAAATCTGCATTAATCGTGGCAAAAAAACTACTCCAAAATATGTGTCATCATTATTATTAGTGTGTGTGTCTTTATTTGTGTGTGTATATATATATATTTTTATTATTATTTTTTAATTATATATTTTTTTCTTTTGTCTTGCCTGGTTGTGTCCTGATGTACTCCACTCTATTAGAGCGCTTAATGTAAATTCCATTTCACTGGCTATTATCTCTCTCTATTTTCCAGACCTGCCTTTTGGCAATACAGTATATACTGTTGCCCAGCCCCCCCCCCCCCCCCTAATCTCCTGCCCTGGGGAGCCCAGCAAACTGCTTATTCAACAATCGCTTGCCATAAAGATATGTAATGACATTTCAGAGGCAAAGAGGCCTGTGTGGTTTTTAATTCATGTTTAATGGCTGTCAGGGTAAATAGCCCCGCCACCCTAAATGGGAGCTGCAGCTTCTCTGCTCTCCCTTTCACTCAGGAAGGGCGACTTTCCAAGGTTCCGCCCCCTGGTTTTTCGGCCCCTCCGGTTCACCAATTTCACGGGATTGCGTGAGGGCAGCAGCGGGTTCGGCTGTCGACGGCGTTGGGCTTCCGTCGTCCAGCATCGCCCAGAGAAGCGGTTTGACGAAATGGTAACTGGGTTAGCGGCCACATGGGCTTGACACGGGCCGCTAAATGGCGGTTTAACACAACAATCACTAAGAAAATATTTTTGTATTATGAGCGTGTTATGTAGTTGCGTCATGCATATTGTTATAATCGTGCGATTCTTTGGCCCTGGCGTGGACTGGTGCCCTTCAGGGTGTTCCCTGCTGTGAGTCTGGTTGTAGAGTCCCCGTAACCCTGTGCTAGATAAGTGGCTGGAAGATGGATGGATGGATGGATGGATGAAAGGAGTTCTTAAAACAATGAAGCAGAGAACGGAACAGAAATGAGTATGCATGGAGGTTCAGTCACCGATCTAGGTTTTCACCTTGAGCCACAGTTTGCTCTGTCCCAGTGATAAACGAATAATCAGCATCAGGTATAACAACTGACATAATAATAAGAAAAACGTATCTCTAAGAAGAACATGTGCTCAAATGAGTTAAACCAGTGAAAAGACCATCGGCAGTTACAGATGCATTACCCTAAGTATGATCTGATCGTTTTTCTTCCTCTATCTCCCTTTTCAGGTTCTATCTTCATCATAGGTCAGTCTCACCATGATTTTGCGGACGACAACACAGGGCCTCTCACGCAGCGGCGGATCAATACAGCGACCGACATGCATGACGGGACGACAGCGGGGCGACATAAATCATCCGGGAAGCTCAAGTGCATTTTTAAAATGACCTTTGACGGCCCCCGGATGCTGACAGACACAATGGAGTTAGCCTGTAGTTTCTGACCGGGTCCCGGCGGACCGGAGAGTAGGACCGGTCAGGCGGGGGCAGCTATGGGGGCCGGCAATAAATAAGCAATACTTGGCAGTATTGAAAAGTGGCAGGTAGCAGTGGACAGCGCACAATGGCGGGCAATCAGCGCGAGTATTCATGCCCTCTTACTGTTTTGTTCCTGACTGCCCTCCAGCACCGAGATGTAAATAAATCTATCAGGGCAAAGGGGGTCTGATATCATTTTACCACTCCTCACAATCACCAAGCCTTTCATGCCGCCCTAGAGGCCCATTCTAGCAATGCAAGTGCAGAGGAAAGGCACACAAATCATCTCCCTTTTTGCCCCTCCCCCCCCCCCCCCGGGTTTGGTCACACAAGCTGTTCCCCCCTTTAGGCTGCAGTTGTTTACGTGCATATACATAAGAAATGAATGAGCGCCCAGATGGAGGCCAAGGGGGGGGCGGTTGGGGGTCCTATATCGGCTTAAATCTTGTCACCTTATCTCCTGTAGTTCCACAAACACGTGTAAGCCGCATCTGAGCGATGACACCATCTTTCCCCGGAGAGCCGATCAATGCGGGGGTTCATTCTGTTTCACCCAGAGGTGGCGACCCACCCGTGCTCTGAAGCCAGCCGGGTCGAGCGGCTCCGTCGGTGAAAACTGATGTTTGGACACTCGGGCCCGGCCCGGTAACACAAGACGCAAGGCTACGAGATAGAAAGAGCCTTCGGAGAGACAAGCTTTATCTCTGCCGCATCGCTGGCTGCCTAATGCGTATTTTCAGGGTTCTTATGCCTTCCGTTGGAATTGCACATTAACAGTGTATAGATGACGAAGTCACTATGTTTAAAAAATGTTTTTAGAGACTCACACCTTCTAAATGCATATTATTAAACACTGAATGTAGAATATATTGGAATATTTTTTTAAAAAATGATTAAAGTCTTAATTTTTATATACAGTATACTTTTTACAAATGCAGGAATTCTCGAAGAACAAGGTCTTAAGAAAGGTATTTAGAGGATGCATCACCTATTCATCCATCCATCCATCCATCCATCCATCAATCTATCCATCCATCCATCAATCTATCCATCCATCAATCTATCCATCCATTCATCCATCTTCCAACTGCTTATCCGCTATTTGGTCGAAGAGAGCCTGACTATTCCTGGAAACCCAGGGCTCAGGAGAGCCTCCACAAGGGATGCAGAAAGGCAGCTGAATTCAATTAAATTTATTTTAATATAGCGCCTTTCATAACAGTGTCGCCTCCAGGCGGAGTTGTGGCACAGTACTGCATCATCGTGAATGCATCTCTTATAATCAGATTTCAGTAATCCTTCTTCTTATGGGTGCAATTCTTGGCTTGTGACTGAGTGGCACCTGAAATTTGAAAGTATTTTATTTTGATTTTTCACATGTTATACATGTTGGATGTCCATTGGATCCTTGAGTATGACATCATCATAGCGTCATGGTAGCATGTAAGCAGCACTACTTCCATCTCCTTGGGCTGGTTGCCCTAAGTGCCTAATTGGGGGGGGGGGGGGCATGTGACCCCAGATGATTGCAGGCCATGGACCTGAGATCTGACAGAGGTCCAAGCCGCAAAGACCTTACGCAATGTGCTCCATGAGAAGGTTGGTGGACTTTGGGGTTGTGCGGTTCTGAGTAGAGCTGCAGGTTTGGGGCAAAGGGCTCTAAGCTGCAGGTTCACTAATCCCAGCAGAATGATGTTGCTGCCCCGTCACATCAAATCAGTCCATTATCATTCGGCCGGCACATCAACAGCCATATCAAGATCATATCAATTGTCAGATGCCATTATCTTTGACAACTGAGTCAAAGGCACCAGCCTTCTACCTGGTGCATTTGTGTCTCAGGACAGATGAGTTCTCTTCATGGAGTTCTGAATGGTCATGGCACTCAATACCCCCACCCCCCACAGACACACCGGGCCCCTTCTGCGTTAAGGGCGAACCAGCAGGCCACGCAAAGTGTCCCATTAATCTGCAACAATTACTGTCAGCTGTGCAGATCCCATCCCTCATACACAAATGGGCCTGGTCCATCCGTCTGGCAGATTTACAGCCCCTGCTTGTTTGATCAGGAGCCCCTATCAATCGATGGCCAGGAGGGTCTCCAGAAAGGGCTCTTTAGCCCCCTCGCAGGCATATTACCAGAGGTCTGTTCCTGCCCGCTAACTATGGAGAGCATACACAGTTTTAATACTGTCACGGCCACATTGATTTTTTTAGATGTTCTTACTGTGCCGTCCTGTCTAATGGATTAATGTCTTTGTAGTTATGAATCAATGATGAACAACAACAACTAAAGTAAGCAACAGAAAAATGAAAAACTTATTTTCTTTCCGAGAGACATGGCGGTGGCAGCTTCCAGGGCGTGTAATTAACTCGGCTTGTTAATAGACAACAGTAATTAACATTCAGGAGAAGACATATATATATATATATTATATATATATTATAGCATAATATCTGTTTATTTATATAGTCTAATCAGGATTGACTGATACTCTGTACACTCTCTGCAGAAGCATGGGCGATTTTTTTTTGTCAAACTGGTAAAGTTCTCAGCAGATACGGCTTTTTTTGGTGAGGTAGGAGAGCATCGGCGTTAGGTACCACACCGGCGTTAGGTACCACACCGGCGTTAGGTACCACACCGGCGTTTAGGTACCACACCGGCGTTAGGTACCACATCGGCGTTAAGTACCACCCCGGCGTTAGGTACCACCCCGGCGTTAGGTTCCACCCCGGCGTCAGGTTCCACACCGGCGTCGGGTACCACACCGGCGTCGGGTACCACACCGGCGTTAGGTACCACAGCCAGAAGTTCATCTGCTGGCTGCTCCCGGGGGGTGCTGCACTCTGCATACCCCCCTTCTCCCCCAAAAATAACCTGGCCTGGTTTCCATGGACACCGAGAGTCCCCTCTGGCCCTGAAATGCCGCATCACACATTCTAATCAGACAGGCTGGCTCACCTGCGAGACCTTCCGTTAACCTGCGGCGAGATGCGGCGTCCAAAGGAGGTCCAAAGGGGCACGTATCCGAGGAAGGGCTAAAATGTCGCTACCGTATAAAACATGCCAGCTGAAGCGCATTACATTAGAAAGCGCGTTGATTGGTTGTTACCGAAATACAGTTTTTGAACATAAAATTGCAAAAGCGCATGAATCTATACACAAGACAGCCAAACAAACAGGTACTTAAAGCAACAGGGGTGTCTATATGTCACCTTCGTTTGTCTTTGTCCGGCTGAAATATCTCAAGGTCAGAGGGTATTTGCAGGGTTATTTGCTTCGCACGTGTTTTCAAGATTTGCTCCGTCTTTGTCAGCTGCAACCTGTATATTAACTTGCAGCGTTTTCGGGATTTGCAGTTGTTTTTCTGAAATTGCAGCTTGTTCACACATGCGGCCCCCCGTACAAGGGTGGTCTGGAAAGTATTGTAATTTTGAATGTTAATGAAATTAAGTTAATGAGCAGCACACGCTCTGTAGAAAAATATATTACAATGAGATGATGAGGCTAGATTTTCACTTCTCTTCTGAGTCGTATCCAGAATTGAGGAGCAAATTTCCAAAACTCAGTCAATCCATGTTTTTTTTGTTTTGTTTTTTTTTTTTGGGGGGGGGGGGATGAAACCACCAATGACCTAAAGTCAGACTTTCTCATCATATATTATACCAAACTCATTCAGTCTACATGTAATCCAATGAAGAACTTACGGTAAATTTCCAAGCATATCTCATGATATGGGTTTTGGAAATTTGCTCTTTAATCATTTTGCATTAGCATGTAAGCTACGCTGAATATTTCGGTGTGAAATACTTTGTGTTTTAGGCTTATTCCAGTTGCGAGCTGCCTGATTTTGAGCTCACTGCATTCCTAGCTACCCAAGTGCTTAATGTAACTGTCTGATTCCCTGTGAAGCTTTCAATCAGAGGGTCTGACTTGTGACAGCACATCTCAGGAAATTCACCAGATAGAGCTCTGCTTCTTGTGATTTAATACGCGTGTTTGTGAGAAAGCCTGACCAAAGACTGTCCCCAGTTTCCGGTGGAACAAAATTTTATTTTTATTTTCCACTTTTATGAGACAGATAGTAACAGAACATCATCCAGAAGAGGTCTGAGGAGGATGGATGGATAGATGGATGGATGAATGGATGGATGGATAGATAAGAATAGACTATGGAAGGGCAAACACAAGAATTTAGAGGGAAGAAAAAAAATGTCTATTTGCCAGCGGGAAAAGATAAAACGCCAGAGATGCAGGAATATCACAGTAGACCCTGGGTGAGGGATAAAAATAATGATCTATTGTGAATATAATACAGGGAATAAGGCAGAGATGGAACAAGTCAATACCAATGAACTTAGTCACCTGACTTCTTCAGAGAAACACCACAGCTACTTGTACCAAGAATTGAAAAGTGAAGTTTTACAATGTAAAAGATGAGCTGAGGCCAATGCTGTTGATGAACAGTTGGGGGGGGGGGGGGCGGGGGGGGTCGGTCTGGCCGTTTGCGACACAGTGCTGCTCAGGTTTCGGCTAATCTGCATGAAGATGGCCCGTTCCCCTCCCAAGCCGACCGGAGGACGGTCCTAATGAGAGAGACGGCGTTCGGTTACATTAGCGAATCCCGAGAAGCTGGCTCCGATCGATTCTAGGTTTACCCCAGTGAGTTTCACTAACACGGCTCACTGTCTAGTCCTCATTTTGGTGTTTGGGTGTTGATAGACATTTACGGTATCTTCTTCTTCTTGGCGTGACCGAATCTGCAAATGGAAAAATACAGCTGCCATGAAATTAAGCCAAAACCGGACTGTAGTGATACATCCATACGAGTTCAACGTATAGATGCTGGAGATTATCGCCAGACGTGAAGTCAGATACCCGGAGTTTCATTTAGCGGAGTATATCGACACAAAACTTCCCCCGAACAAAGATCCCTTTGAAATCTTTATTCATTAGGTCATCATTTGAGATGCTTTTTCCCAATCATATTTTGGGGGGGGGAAAAAACATCCCATAATGAGTATCCTTCTTGAATAAAAATGCTTTTTATTTAGCCTTCTTTCTTGGCCTGATGAGCTATGAATAGGACAATGATTGCCGCTCGTCTCCATGCTAACAATCAAGGGAAAGGGGATCAATTTTAATACGCAATGGAAGACCTTATTATTGGCTTACTGTGGCAGAAGGGAAGCAATCTCCCGACAGAGCACAGCTACTGTTCCTGGATTCCTGTGCGGGAGAAGCACAGGCCGGCAACCTGGAGAGCGTCACCGTGCATTAACTGTCCTCTGAGTAAAAGCCTTTCCTTGTACCATTTCCAAATGTGCTTTTACTCAGTTTCACTTTACTGTGCCTGCATTCTGACGCTGGACGTTAATTGGACGGGGACCTGGTGCAGCTTTAACGAATTCGGGAATGTGGCTCTTCCAGTACCCCCCTGAAAAAGCCGCAGATGCTACCGTCCTCTTCGCTCTCCGTTATTTATTATTTTTTCAGCCAGTGAAATCTAAATTAACTGACACTTATTGGCTGAGGGGTCCTCACTGACCGTTTGATGAAGTGCTCGATCCCATGTAATTGCTCCTTTTCTGGGGAATTGATGGAAAGCAGGAAGGAACAAATGAAGACCCAGTATTAAATTATCCAACACTCAGCTTATAATTAAAGAAAAACACAAACAACAAACACAAAACACAAAAGAAAGCTCCACAATGCTGCCATTGCCTAGATGTATTATTTATACATATAATTAGCCACATCATGTTAAAAAAAAAAACCAGATGGGCTAGTTCTGGTTTGCTGCCGATCAATTGTGGCATTTAATACAAAGTGCTTCTGTAAGATATCATACTGTCCAAGCACAAGAAATCATCATAACAATACTTCATCATAACAACCTTTCAGGTATTTACTAGTGATATTGATTGTGATTATGTTATTGTATGTATTTTATAATTTGTCAACCATTGACCAGGGCATTAAAATGTATCCTATGCAAGAAAACTACATAATACATTAGTACGAGTTCCCAGTACTCCCCTTGTTATTCAGTACCAGCTCCCAGTACTCCCTTTGTTATTCAGCACCAGGTGCCAGTATTCCCCTTGTCATTTAATACCAGGTTCCAGTATCCCCCTTGTTATTTAGTACCAGGTAACAGTACTCCCTTTGATATTCAGTACCAGGTGCCAGAACTCCCTTTGTTATTCAGTACTAGGTGCTGGTACTCCCCTGGTTATTCACTACCAGGTACCAGTACTCCCCTTGTTATTTATTATCAGGTACCTGTACTACCTTTGTTATTCAGTACCGGGTGCCAGTACTCCCCTTGTTATTCAGTACCAGGTGCTAGTACTCCACTGATTATTCAGTACCAGGTACTAGTACTCCCCTTGTTATTAAGTACTAGGTACCATTACTCCCCTTGTTATGTAGTACCAGGTACCAGAACTCCCTTTGTTATTTAGTACCAGATGCCAGTACTCCCCTTGTTATTTAGTATCAGGTACCAATACTCCCTTTGTTATCCAGTACCAGGTATTCCCCTTGTTATTTAGTACTAGGTAGCAGTACTCCTCTTGTTATTTAGTACCAGGTGCCGGTGTTTCACTTGTTATTCAGGACCAAGTGCTGTTATTCTCCTTATTATTGAATGCCAGCAGATATTGAGTACCCGCCCACTTCAAGCAGTAGCCATACTCCTAGAATTTCTATAGTTACTGTTGTTCTTATTAGCATCAGCTACTTAATTTGAGAAGTTGAAGAAGTCCTGGTTGGATTTAAAAAGAACCAATTTGGGTAATCAAAGCGAGTGGTCAAAGTGCTTTACTTATCTGCATGTGTTGACCGTAATGTGACTGAGTCATAACCAAAGTCTTTTGTTATGAAGCACTTTCCACGAAACGCGCCACATCCATGCTAATTGCTTTCTGTCACTGGTTTATGGCAGGAAGATAGATTAATGATCGGACAGGAAACCCGAAAATGATTAACCAGTTCCTTGTCCTCCTAAACGGCTGCCCATCAATCATTCTGGTATGAACAGGAAAAATTGAATCAAGCAATCCTTCACGAGGGGACAGTGAGACATTTTTAACCTCCTCACACATTGAGTGTTTTTTTTTTTCTTGTCATCGGGGAGCCGAGTTGCCAATGAATGCGTGATTCAGGACACACTGGCCTGTCCGGGGCTCCCGTTTGAACCCTAGACACTGGTCCCTTCTTCTGCCCTTATGCCGCGGCAGTGACTTGCATCAGTCACCGTAGGGCCCCAGCGATGGACATGCTGAGAGTAATGTGATTGCTATAGTCGCACCCTTTCTCCGGCGACCGCCGTGTAATTGGGGCTCAGCGTGTCACACTCCTTGCTGCATCTGGCAGCGTGTGGCATATGTTTAACCAAAGGAACAGCACAAGTCTTTCCCCCGCAGGACACTGGGATTTCCCTTTAATGCAGCTTTTTTCACTTGCTTGTCTCTGCAGCGCAGCTGACTAAAATGAAATTTAACTCACAGTCTAAGCTTGAAAAAACTGTATTGGGGAAAATGAAGACTTACAAAATACCAAACTCTTAAACCATGTCCTCAGCCAGAAATGATTTTTTTTGGGGGGGTCAGACAAATTTTGAGGGGAGTTCAAACATATTATTTTACCATCTGGCTGGTCAGGAGCAAACAAGTTTCAGAGGGGTGGGGGGGTTCTAATCCACAATTTTACTGCATGACTATGTGCCTGCTTTTAACTTATCTCTCAAAGTATTCACATATTGAAGAGGCTCGATTGTTTGTTGGAAAACAGAATATGTTCAGCGTCTTCTCAGATCATTTTATGTCTTTTGATTCATTTTATTTGCTTCTATTTTGTGAACATTGCTGGTCCTTCATGAGCTTCTCTTATGTGGAACTAAAGAATATTCTACAAACTAAGGAGATTAGTAAAAAATATATATATTTCTTTCAGTTAAAAAATGTCTTGCTTGCAGAAGCTTATCCTGTCTCATAAACGCTCTTAGGAAGAATGGATTACTGACTTCCGTGACAGAAAGGAGGGACAGCCCAACATTTTGGAGTTTGCTGCCTGTTTTGTATTTGATTACTCGCTGCTTTAATCACATCTTCTCTTTAATTACCCTTTAGTCCCCAGCATATTGTCTTAGTGACCCGTGTTATTTGTGACTTCCTTTACTTAACTGTCCCAGATGGATACGAGAAACAGAATCACACAAATGAAAAGGATAGTTAAATGTCGTATCTTATTTTCTGAAATATGATGTTGGTCATAAAACTGTGTATTTAGATTCTTTATTCTATTTTCTCTAGCGCATTGTTAAGTAAACTTTCATGGTTGATTAGTAATTCAGTTTAAGGTACAGGGTGAATCTAATTCACATTAAAATGGCTGGTTGTATTTGTTCAGTTATTTTGAACAATCACCCCTGCGAGTCCATTAGCTTGCATCAGTCAATAAGACAGCAGTAGTTTTCTTGCTAAGGGACTGTAGATGCCAGTTAGTTGTACTCACTGCTGTTCTCTATGCAAATAAAATGAAAGGCAATTGATTGCTGAGGTTGAGGTGTTTGAAAGGGAACGTGCCTCATCTTAGGGCCGCACTACTGGGCTGCATTAAGCTGCGATTACTAAATACCTCTAATTAACGTGGACTGGTCCGCTCCAAGGCATGATGAGGAGGGAAAAGGCAGGCGTCTCCCCTCCGAAGGCCGCAGGGAAGAGCGCCATCCCTCACAGGGTCCCGAGCCCGGTGGAACAGCAGAGCCTGCCGCTGATTCGCCCGCAGGACGGTGGAGAGAAAGCGCCGAGCGGCGAAAACAGCAACTCAGCTCTTTGCAGTAATTGTGGTCATGGCTTTGTGACCTTACTGTGGGAGTATAGCGACTAGCAGACAGAGGGACTTTTCCCATTCCGTCTCGACCGCTGTGCCAGAGTATCCTGTTCCAGTACCAGCACTAATACTTCAGTTTTCCAGTATACTAAAGGACCTCACCTTCCATGTAGTCTTAATCCAAGCCAAGGAGGCACGGATAACGGAGTGGAAAAAACTGAGCTACTGTATGCCACAGTTGTGGTCTTTGCTATTATGAGAAATACTCGCGCTGAATCCTGGTGTTTAATAGGAAATCGTGATCCATTGTTCACCACCTACAAGATAAGCGATTACAGAAGTCATATGGCTGACTTATCATTTACCTGTCCTGCATCCGGGCTTCGCCTGTCTTGTGTGTTTCACCAAGCAGCCGCTGCTCAGGGCCGTTGAACAAGTCCGCCGCCGGGCTGCGGAGCTCTGCTCTGCCCCCCTCCCTAATGGAAGGCATGTTTATCCCATTGTCCCAGTGCCGTTGCGAAAGGTGCCCAAAGGCCTAAAAATGTCACGTGTGAGCAAGGGGCAAGACAGACAAAAAACTCCATTGTACGTGACTTAGAGGGTGGTGAGCAGCAGTGTACTTGCGGAGTGTCACTGCCAATCAGATATCTGGGTGCGGAAGGAGAGACAATGGTGCTGTGTGTGTGTGTGCGTGCGTGTGTGTGTGCGTGTGCGTGGCATAATTCTCTCATCATACATGTTAGCCCCTATGTGAGATGGACATTTTTTTCCTCTCATTCAGCTATATTGATAAGTGCGAGGGCTTCAAGAACAATGGGCTCAGAAACGACAAGAAATGACGTAAACTTGCTTTTGATGTTAACAAACACGACCACTTACCGAAATGTGGAACAAAGACACGCAGTTTGTAATCCGTTTCTCCGGCGGAATTAGTTGGAGAGGGAAAATTCTACACTGGACTTAACTACGTGTGCATCATTTTATAGGCGATATTGCCGGAAAATGGCGCGAGTTGTATGATATAGCTATGTTTCGAGGTAAAGTGTTCAAAATCTGCAATCTCAGGAGAGAAAACATCATTTTTTTGGGTCGACCCTTTTGGGCCAGTTTGAAGCTCAACTGGGACAGCTGCTATTAGGCTTTACCAAGAGGCAGTACAGCAAAATCTTAATTTTGTTAAGTAGTAACACCTCTTCCTTCCTGCCTTTTATAGAGTTATTTGCCCCTCCCTCCATCTGTGAGTGGTGTACGGTGGAAAGGAGGCTACAGCCCAGTGTCCCCAGGGTCCTGCCTCTCAACCACAGCCGTCTAGCAGAGTGCCTGGCTGGAAGCAGAAGCCCACAAGCCAGCCGAGGGGGAAGAGGTGCGTGGACGGAGTGCCGAGTGTTGTACCCCGCGTCGCGTCCCGTGGAAGCCATGGGGGGCACACGCCGGGGGGGCCTGGCGTCCCTGGCGCTGCTCGTCCTGATTGTGCCGGCGCTGAGCGGGTGCCCGGACGCCTGCCGGTGCGCCTTCACCAGCCTGAGCTGCCTGGAGCCCAAGCGGCTGACCGGCGTTCCAGTGTTGGCGCCGCAGGACAGCGAGAACATCACCGACATGTGAGTGGCGCTCTCCCGCGGCCTGGCCCGCGCCCAGGAACGGCGGGACTCGCCGGCCTGGTATCTCGCAAAGTTTTCCGCCGGTGCCGCAGGTTCCCCCCCTGAGCACCTCCGCGTCTTTGGCTGTACTTGTTGAAGACAGACTTCAGCTCTGTACAAAGTTTGTTATTATTTGAGGCTCCTCTCCTATTGAGATGCTAGCAGTTCTGTGTCATTTGCCGTGGACTGTCATTTGTTTTGGACTGAATATATATGTGTGTGTATAATACACACACACACACACACACACACACACACACACACACACAGAATAAGTGAACAAGTGAAGAAAGGTTTTGTTTACTTCTGCTGTTACAATGTGATGATCTCCCATCCACTTACTGAAGTGTTCAGCAGCAACATCAAAGTACTAATACTATGTTATTCATTGTCTAGAGAGCTTGAACTTTTGTTACTGTTAGAGTATCATCTCACGCTGGAGTAGGTCTGCATGGAATCATAGCCTGACGCGTGCGTCTCTCTGTGGCGGCGAGGGGGCATCTGAGATTAGAAATATGCTTGATTTGATGATCGATTGATGCACACAGAATCGTCTAAGAAGCCTGAAGTCAGTGATACACATGATGTATGTTTCTGAAGCCATCGGCAGATCGGAGTGGGTCTGCAGTTTGCAGATTGTCGCAAAATGAAATATGGGTCAGAAGTAAATATCTGTTTGATTATGAAAGTGTTGATTTTTATTTGAAAGAGGGGTGGTGAGTAATACAGAAGAGACAGATTTTTCAGGTAAGGGGATTTATATATTTAGATGACTTTATTAAATGTTTACATTAGTTTGCAAATGTGAGGAATTATGTCATTCTGAGTATCGATGCTTGGAGAAGGATATGAAACTGAGAAGGCAGGACTGTGAATTATATTTTGATTACTTGAAATGAGAATGAGACTTGAAATTGTTCATGAAATATGGAATTCACTGACTTCACGTCAATTTGATAATCAACGTTACGTTAAAATGCATGTTACTATTCACTTTTAATAGAGGCGTGCGTGGAAAATCGATAAATGTATGTGTCCGGTAAAGACCTTTAAGAGGACGTCTCATGCTTTTCTTTCAGCCTGTAGTTTTCTAGGAAATTCAGGCAGACTGACATGAGCTGTATCTTTCATTGGCACCAGTCCCTGAGTGATGCTTGTTGATGTCTGCACAGGTAACCTGTTTACACACAAACGTTATGACATATCGTATTTCACTGTCTAAGCCTGTACTGGGAAAGTGGCTGGAAGCTGGACAGATGGATATATTCTATTGGCGCCTGTGCCTAAGTGTTACAATAGCATATTATCCGCACGACCGGGAGTCACTGTCAAGGAGTCATGTCGATGATTTCATGTAGGGTGAATGGATGGACATGGAAGATTGCAGAGAGCAGCTCGGGCGATTTATGTTCACTGTCTGTAATGAGTTGTGGTAGCAGTGAACCAAACAAAGCTTCACGGTCACACAGAACAGTTGCTCATCCTTTGTGTTTGAAAACTGACTCGAAAACCAACAGGTAGTAATCATCTTATAAACATGGCTTTGCGCATATCACTGCACCCAAATCTAACAGGAAAAAACATCACATTTACGCGATATTACTTTATTGGTAAAAGGTGATTGAAGCCTTTATTTGATGTTTGATTTATCTCCCTTAAATTTGGGTTCAGCTATGTTTGTAAACCCAACCCTGCCTCGACCACAAAATTTTCACATGTGACCTGTTGGGTCCACTAACAACCACGACTATAAAAGTTTGAATGAACCTTTTCTGAAAACAATGGGGGCCAAATTTGCCGCGCTGACCGCAGATATTGGACAGTGATTTATTAGAAACCATTTCATCAAATGCACTATGTGTTGACGCTGAGCTTTGTGCGGCCAAAGTAGACCGACACCATGGACTGTTTGGATGAAAGGGTAGAGTGGCTGGGGGCATGTGCCACAGAGAACAGAGACCATAAACCGCCTTAGTATGGGTATAGAATCTTTAGATTTATAATCCATTAGGTTAGAAATGCAATTTTGCAAATTGCTAGTGAACGGCGGCTTGAGAACAATAGATGAAATATTACCCTTTTGGCTCAATCCAATAAGCGGAGGCGATTTGTGATCTGTGTCCCACCTGCTCTGTAATCGTGTTACAGCCCAATGAGTCAATCGCAGCCACATACATAGCTCTGCTCTTATTATGCTTTTGTGTGTCTGAACCTTCAGAATTATAAAAAAAAAAAAAAAATTGAAGAAATGCAAAATATCGCATGAGGTTGGCATTCTTTTTTGGATTTTGTTTTTTGGTTTTTTTCTCATTTTTTTTTGGGGGGGGGGGGGGAGAATAAAAATCATCACCAACATCATCACCATGCGTCACCCATATCAACATCACCAGCAACGATAAGAACGATGCCTTGTTCTTATACTACCTGCAATGTTTACATCCAAAGGTGTTTCCTTATTGGCAAGAGTATCTGTACAGCTGAGTGTAGTGAAATAGGCAAAAAGCCAGTTATAAAACCATGAACCGATGATCATTTCAGCTGTTCACGCAGCAAAATCAAGGTTAATGTCGCATATGATGTGTATGCTGTGCTTGTTCAGCACGTTTTTAGAAATGCACTATATCTGCCCAGGAAGGTTTGGAATTTGATTTGTACAAATGTAATAACACACCGTCAGGCTACGGCTCTGCTGCTGCTGTATTTGCTCTGGCTGTTTCTGCGTGAAGGAGGCCGGGAGAGTTTTCAGGTCGGTGATGTGATTCCTTTGAGCTCGCCGGAGCGAAGGGGGCTGCAGAAGAATGCCTCGCATCTTTTAGGTGCCACCCTGACACACGACTGTCTGAATGGCTCAAGAAAGGAACGATCTATCGTATATATTGGAGATGTTCGGTCATCGTTCGATACAACGGAAAACAGATATGTTTCTTCATTTTGTGGTATTCGTGGTGGTGGTTGCACATGTAAAGCTGAACTAAATGAAAGTCAGCATGACAAGATATGTTCTATATATATTCTAACACATAGAGTTGATGGGTAGAAACCCAATGATCTCAACAAAATATCCAAGGTTACCAAGTGCATTATAAACACCATATACTGAAAAGAAAAGGTCCTTGTGCGAATTAAATGGTTAACAAGAAGTAAAAAGGAATTCTTTAATATGTTTATACTAATATCTTTGATTAGTTTTATAATATATTGTATTGATTTTGGCTTGTGGCTTCAGTGCTGTAGTTATTTTGAATTCTTTTCTAACAAGGATACCTTGAGAGGTTCAATGGGCATATATTATCTTCAATAATTTGTGTTGTATTGTGCAATACAAAAATACACCATATGAATTAGTTCCCATTGCCTCGCTTTCTTTTCATATATATATATGGTGTGTTGATTTTTATTCCCTTCTGTCAGCAATGTCAAGTCAAATTCCAAATCAGCGTAGATGTTCTTGCGCTATTGCGAATGGTGGCTCATACTTCTATTCTCATGCTTTGTGTTTGTGTGCAATGCTGTACGATCCATTCTAGCTTTTCAGCTACTTCAAAAGTCCCCCAGAATTTTCTGGGAATACAATCAATATTATCAGTCAATGTATCACAGATGTGGGACATCTGAAACTGGCTCGCTTCCACAAGACATTCAGAATTCTTAGATGGGCATTGAAGAGACGGGATAAGTGTTTGCTATGCTACTGTTCAGGTTATGGCGTAACATATTAACTTTATTTGGTTTTAATGTCTGAAGTTGTGCTGCCTTGTGTTTCATTCACCAGCTACATTGAAAACCAGGCTGACCTGAGAAACATCACGGAGTTAGATTTTGCCAGCTATCGGGAACTGAAGAACTTGTAAGTGCCTTCAAACAACATAGCACATGCAGTCATATTAAAAACCAGTTACCGTTTAGAGTTAGATGTCTCACATCTACATATTCAGCCTATCCTCAAATCGTTGGTGAAAGCCAGTGGGTTACTGTAATATTAAAGTAGGACATTTAATATCTGTGTTACTTCTATAGGAAGAGAAAATGTGGGCCTAATTCAGCATTGTCATTATCATTATTAATATCAAAGCACTGAAATACTGAATGACACTTGCCGGACTTAAACGAGGTGAATTCACACCACAATGAGCCGTCAGTGTATCTTTGTGAAGTGAGCGCAGAGTGATCACACTTCTAGAACACTCATGGCCATATCACTCTTTTTATACGAGACCCTTATGGTGATGAGTGTGCTGTCATTGTCCCTAATGCACGCACGTGTCCCCACGACATGATCGGATAGGCAAACTCCCACACCGCCTGCTCTTCAAAGACTTCCTGTTTTCTTTCACCAGGACAATTACCTTCTGTGGGCTGGCTCATATCTCCACAAAGGCCTTCCAGTACAACCTCAAGCTGCAGTATGTGTGAGTGTCCCTGTCTTAACCGCAAGCCTTTCTATCTCGCCTCGGCTGCCATGCCTCTACCTGTCAGTCTGACATAATTCCTGCTTCCCCTTAGCTGTGTTTCAGACAATTACCTGTGGAGGGGGGGGGGTATATTGTGGTAATACTCTGATTCCAAATCTGACTATTGTTTTAACAAATAAATTGTATATCTCTTATATATGTTACATTTAATATCTGTACAGGAATTTAAAGACAATTATGTTTATGCTGGTATAAAACTATGATTTTGTGTCAGTCAAATTGTGTCAGCTTAGCCGTTCAAAAACCTCTCCAGATGTCATCACAATATTCACAGTAACCATCCTGAGGTGTGGAAATCAAAGCCACGTTCTTTTAGCCCTTCTGATATCACTAAATTGTTGGAGAACGGAGGAGATTCTTGTTTTTCCATCATGTTACTGATCATTATTATAAGAACATAAGAAAGTTACAAACGAGAGGAGGCCATTCGGTCCGTCAAGCTCGTTTGGGGAGAACTTAACTGATAGCTCAGATTGTTAAAATCTTATCTAGCTCTGATTTAAAGGAACCCAGGGTTTTAGCTTCCGCTACGCTAACAGAGAGACTATTCCATACTCTTAACTACACGCTGTGCAAAGAAGTGCTTTCTTAAATCCATTTAAGAAATTTTCACCTATGGCCATGAGTTCTAGTATTTAAGCTAATATTGAAATAGCCATTTGGCTGAACAGCGTCCAGATCCATCATATATTATAATGTTAAATTATGTTCTTTTGTCTGAGCAAATATACACTTACTGCCCAGATGAGTACCTTTAACCATTTTCTTTGACTAAGCCTTTTGCACATTACTGTATGTATATATATATAAAAAAATATATAATATGTGTAGCCATATATAACTTTGTGATTTCCAGTACAGTTTAATCAAACTGGCTTCAATAAGACTATAATACATATTCTATAATATAATATAGACCATATTATAATTTATTCATGTTATTATGCAATTTTGCCCGAAATCAAGATTTTGGAACTAAAGTTGGCAGCTGTGTCACTACAGGATCAGACTTTTATTACAGTGGCACAATGTGGGTTTTAAAGTGCAGGTCTCAGATCTGCAGTGCGCCGCCCGCCCCCCCCCCCCCCCCGCCCCCTCCCGCCCCGGGCGCCTCTCCAGCCCGCACGCATCCGCCCCCTATCGTCACCTTCCACAGT
>JAABNY020000136.1:16472385-16487403 GCA_015164015.2 Brevimyrus niger
GCGAGCCACATTCACAGAGATGGAGAAGGAGCGTAAATGAGCCGCGAAGACAGGGAGCGAGCCACATTCACAGAGATTTAGTGAGAGCGGAAATTGAGCCGCGAAGACGGGGAGCGAGCCACATTCACAGAGATGGAGAAGGAGCGTAAATGAGCCGCGAAGACAGGGAGCGAGCCACATTCACAGAGATGGAGTGAGTGTGGAAATTGAGCCGCAAAGGCACATTCACAAAGATGGAGAGAGAGTGGCGAAGGGAAATGGGGGAACAGGGAAGAAAAAGGCATGTGGGATTCAAAATCTGGGGTGACAAACAGGACAGTGTTCCCCTCTTCTCAGGGTTCTGTACAACACAGGACTACTGTGTGAGCAGCGATGAATGTACATTAGTCACAACAGTCCAGTGGTGTGTAGGGTGTCAAGTCTTTGTCAGAGTGCTGTTTAGTGCGTTATCACATTGTCTGCGCGCAATCAGTTGGCCGAGACGTGCCGTGAAGTAATTATTCCTGGGCTGGTGTGGTATTCCTTTCCATAAAAAGCTTTGGGAGTAGATTTCCTATCCCAGCTGGAAAGGATACTAAGGCCCACAGTTTGCCTTGTATCTTACAGGTAGCAGCAGAGAATCATAGTATAAGCCGCTATTCCCTGCAGCATAATGAACACCAATTACCTGATTCTTTGCATTAATTACAATGCCCATCAGACTCAATCTGAAAGACTAGATATGAATTTTGCCTATACGTCAATGTCAAAGGTACAGTAAACTTGTAAATTTATGTTTAAAATGATGGGACAGCTCACTAAATTCATCCTAGAAAATGACACATAGTGCTTGTCGACCATAATACAATTTAAGGCATGTAGAGGAGATCATACAAAGAGTTACACTGAAACAAAGATGCACATTGTTATATAACGTTAACACTATATGGCAAATGAGATGTTGGTATATATAAAACTATTGCCTTCAAATTAAAACAATGTCCAAGCCACCAATCAGAGAATCAAACCCTCACACTCATAGACATCTCTTAACAGATTATCTATAAAGTGCTGGGTTGTCATTTATGATTAGTGGATGAGCCAAAGTTTTTATTTGGTCTTGTCAACTATTCTTACCTACATTGGCGTAGAGTAAGGTCATTGCCAATACCAGTGTGATTTCTGTTATACTACTAATCAAGTTCATTGTACAAGCCGTCATGTCCAGTCCAGTTCAGTGAAGTCTGTATTGAAGCAGTGGGAAAGAAAAGAGTTTGGTTAATTCACCTACCGGCCGCCTACAGTATTGCAGTAGGTCGAAATACAGCATTAAATGTCTCTATGCAGGCAAGTCACGTGGATGCAGGCACACGCGTTACTCAGGGTTATTAATTACCGCGTTATTAAGTTCGAGGAGGGGCGTTTCAGCTCCCGCGCGGTCGATGCAGTCCGTGCACTCGCACGTTTAACTGCGTTGAGCCAGCATATTTCAAAGACATTTAATGCCGTTTTCAAAGTACTACAAGCCAGTAGTGTTGGGCCCACTGTATCATCACGAAAACACTGGGAACGACGATAAGGCGACAGAGGATGTATATTTCGGTGGCTTCACATTCAGCTGACAAATAAGTAGTTTAGTGGAAAAATAGGTCAACACTGATAGTTCAGTGTGCTTTATTTAATGGAGCCTGCTGTTATTTTTTTACATCATATATATAATCCGCTGAAGTCGCGGTAGTAACGTGAGTTTAACTACATCAGCAAACCTTTTCTCTTCTCACTCAGAACCTTGTGGGTTTTAACCATCCCCTGGAGATGCTCAGCCCTACAAGACTGCAAGCAACCAGCAGCAGAAAAGGTTCATGCGTATCCGTGCTCTGGGCAGCCACTAAACATCCACGGAGCGACGTGCTCGACGAACCGTCAGCTCTCAAACAGCAGCTGACGGACAAACGAAGTCCGCTCTGGCTACCTTGCTAAGCAAAATGTGACTTGATGGTATCTAGCCTAGCAGCTAAAAAAAGTGAGGGGAAAAAATGACACTGCCCAGTTATCGCCTTGCACTGTACCTTTCGAGTAACAAATGGACTGTGTGGCTTTACAGCTGACAACTATCATGACTAAAATATATGATGGCTAACCCTATGGCAGACTGACTGATAGGCTGACAGGCAGTCTGACTGTCCCATCTGCTCTCGACCAGCAGCAAACGGGGGGACCCCAGTATTAAAGGGAGACGAGGAGAACCAGTAGGTGTCTGAGGGGACCGTATCTTTACAGAGAGGCGAGACCCCAGAACCCGCCGCTGATACAGCTTGAGACACGCACGGCGGACAGGCAACGTCGAGGTGTTAGACACGGAAGCACACGGGGCACGTCCACGCGGCGTTATAAGCGCGCTGCCAGCAGGGTTAGTAACACAGAAACAGAGACACGAGCACACGGACACACGGACCCATAGCCGTCTCCCCAGCGCTTAATCCTGCAAGTACATCATGGTCAAGACTCAAACTTCACTTTAGCTATTAGTGTCATTAAATGCAAACAGAAAAAAAACAACAACAAGGAAGCCATAACGGCTCACATTTTTAATAAGTTCAGTGTCTAAAGAAAAAGGCAGCCTATGCACTCAGTGACATGCATAGTATTATTAATAATGGTCTGACTAATTAAAAAAAAAAAGATGCAGACAAGAGCTTTAATTAAAAGACCAACACAAAAACACCATTGATATAAAAGAAGGCTACCGCATTGCCTACTCACCTCACACGGAAATGTACGCTACACAGGACTTGTTGAGACTCACAGCATCAAAACGAACATGGCCACACGCACGGACTGAGCAACGACAGGAAGTCCACACGCACGCCACCAAGCTCACACACGGGCATGCACACGCACGCACGCACAAGCACAGTGGATGCACCCACTCTGGGTACTGGGTTAGATACGGAGATTTCCCATAATGTTCCTCACGGGTCAGGAGGGGGAGGGGGAACGGTGACCTGAAATAAATGGCTTGATGCTTTTTTTGTCAATCGCTTTTATTGTGACGAGAGCGGCTTGGTTTTTTTTTGGTGAGAAGGACAGATTGTGTATGTCAGTTATCCCAAAAGCAACATAGAAATGATTTGCAGTGAGAAAGTAATCTGGAAAATGTGTCCACAACATTTAAAAACAGAAATCAAAAAGGGATAAATTCAATCCAATTCTGTTAAAATATTAATTGAACTAATTTTTCACTAATGGGACAGAAGGCTAAAATTGTATAGGCCCCGTGGCTCTTTGCTTGGCCATCCAAGAGCAAATTCAGACGTAATGGGATTATGTACTTGTGTGAGTATATGTACACACGAGAGTGTAACTGTATCTGTCAGTCTGTCTTTAAGGTCAGAATTACGGCGGTGTCTTTCAGACTAGGGTGTCGGGCCAATTTACCTCCAGGAAGAATGTGCCCCCACATTAAAATTTCTGATTTAAACTCAGTCATTTGTTCTGTTGCTGATTTTGCTGGCAGTGAAGGGCACATTGGTGCATATAAATCGGAGTCTGTAAAGGTGGATGGGAGTCTTACCCCCCAGCACTGCACGCCCCTTCCTTTGTAGCTTTTCGAGATGCTTTGAAACTTACAGGAGCATCAGACAGATGTAGCCAGAAAACCTCAAGTAATACTGACGGCAACTGCGGAGAAGCAGCTAATTGTTTTTATAACCTACAGTCACCGTGATGTAAAGGTGCTGAAACTGCATGCATGATTCTAAAGACCGCCGAGCTTCATCTATTTCGAACTGTTACACATTGGGTAGCACTCAGCCCAGCTGGCAAAATTACACCGTGTTCAGTTCATTGCGTTCAACTAATGTAGCAGTTTAGTCAAGTAATCGTTAAACAGCTGATGTCAGTAGTTCAGTGCACGTCCCCACTGTATTTATCTGTCACACGTATGTATGCAGCATGTTCATTTTTCTTACACTGTGTTTTATATGTCCATCACTGCATGTGTAAACTGTCAATGTATGTAAACATATCAAAAATAAGATCCGATGTGTAATGTACATGTGTAGCTGTGTTAACTTTGGGACCAGCTGTAAAAGTGTAGAGCAAAATATATATTTCTCTGCCAGCATTTCCGACAGCTTTGTCTTACCTCTCCAGTTTATCAAAAATTGTTAATTCTTAATTTCAGACGGAGAAAAGATGGAAAGGTATGGAGAGATGGAAGACAGAAAGAGAATGTTTTGGAGTAAAGGCATTTTTAATTAAAGTTATCAATCAGCAATTTATGAAAAGGTATGGGCGAAAATATCCATATGGAATAGTTACAAATGTGTTTCACTGACTGGCAAACTGTACAGTCTCACTGATGTCGCCCATTGCAAAGCATTATGGGAAGTCTCCGTATTTCTCTGCATGTTCATGATCCAATGTATTCTGGCATGACCATCTGTACAGTTCCGCTGTCAGTGTGTAATGCGTGTCAAATCTGTTCGTGTTCCTATGCTGAAATTTTGTTTTCAATACGCAGGTTTATACACTGATATGTATGCCATTTACAGTTTCGCCCGGTTCTGTAGTAAACAATCAGCTCCATATCAAGCTTTTTTGTCTTATGCCATTATAAGTAAGACATACTCGCCATCTTTTGACTAAATGTATTTGTGCCATCAGAGAACACATAGAAAGAAACCTTTTCGCTGAAAGCATTTGCATTAAGCTAAAATTAGGAATCAATAATGTGCACGGTCCATGATTTCATATTATGCCACCCCAAAGATTTAATATGTTTAAGGTTATCACTTATTAGCGCTTTAAAAACACTGTACCCACAAAATACGTGTGAAATACAGCTTTTTATAAATTAATTTTACGGGTGATTGAATACGTCACGTTTTAGATTGGCAACGGGTTTAAACCAATTTTACACAGTTCGTCATTAGCAAAACGAAGAGCACATAGGTGTGTATGAGGAGCTGAGGAATCCGCTAGAGCAACTCCTGCCGAGAAATCCTGGCGTTTTGTGAGCGACATACGCTGTCGCTGCAGTCCCAAAGGAGCGGCGGGAGATTTCCTCCAAATTACATTGGAGAGACAGTCGATTATTGCATGAAATTAGCAAACCCCATTTGATTAAAAAAGAATGAATAAACACTTTCAGGAAGAGATGAGATACGTCACAGCACTGTCACATTTGTCAGTCCCTCCGTTAATCCGTAGGTCCGGCAGTCCGTGAGTCCATGCGTCCGTCCGTGTGTGGATGCGAGTCAGAGAAGTGTGTGAGAGTTGTGCGTACAGTGCGTGCTGCAGTATGACTGGAAGTATATAGTGATGTTGTGCGTTACAGTACTTTTTAATTTTATACTGATTTGTATTTGTATTACCTGTGTACTCGGGGCGGAACGGGCGCAAGACGGGGCTGCACTAGGATGGACTGCTGCCTCCCCTAAGAGAAATCACCGTATCTCATCAACACAGAGAGAGGAGAAATGGAGGGATGGGGGGAAGGGGGGACGGGGAGGGAGAAAATGAGGGCATGTGTGCGGCTTGTAGGGTAAAGGGGTTAGAAAGGGTAGGGGAGCTGTGGGTTGTCGAAAGCCAAGAATACTTAACGCACGCGTGCGCGCGCGCACACACACACACACACACATATACACACACACCCCTACAGGCACGCACACACAGAGACATCCAATCAAGCACACACAGAGAAACACACCCGCCAAATAAGAAATACAGATCACAACTAACACATAACAGCATGCTGTAAAGTTGAAGCAAACGAGTTGCCACCAGCATGCCGGAAAAAGCAGCGTCACATGAGGTCAAGGGGGAACGTTTCTGTTCGCTCGCAGATGACATTCAACATACAGTCAGACCGGCAACAGCTGCAAAAGCGAAGCAAGTGCACGCTACGTCACAACAAATTTCTAGGCTAATATCGGAATTCGTTGCAATCTGGGTCCAAAGCGTGCCGTTCCTTGAACATGGCTGTCAAGTCTCCACCCAGCAGTTACACTGACAACAGCATTTATGCCGACATGCTGAACACATGCACAAAAGGCAAAAAAAAACTGCAGGTAACTTCTACTCTTATGTGTAATACAAGCTGTGGAAACAGATGATCATTCAAATATATAAAATAAAAACCCATATAACCAAATAAAGCGATACACATCTGAGAACAAAGCTATACATACCAACGGAAAATTACCCGTTAGCACACAGTGGAAGCAGGTATACAAACACAGTGAGGGTAACACAGAACATGTAGCGAAACGAGTGGTACTTTATAGCGAATGGTTTGACGTACACAACCAACACGGGGGAAACGTAATGTTATAACAAAAGAATGGCATGTCAACATGCTCCGTGAGCTGCACGTTTGTGAAGGACACGCAGATAAAAGTTTTTTTTTGGTATTCCTAATCTTTCGCAGGGTTGTTATTCAAGGCTTCTTATTTTCACTAGTACTAAATATGTAAAAATTTGCACAATAAAAACATGTACCCGGAACTGAAAAAATAGACGCTGAAACAGCGCAAAAGTCAGCTTTATCCTAACACTCACAACTGTTTCACAGTTTTCTAAATCGTTATTCGAGGTCATCACCATCTACATATTTAATCATAAAGGATAACTTTAAAATGCCGTACTCCTATTCTTATTAAATGTAACAGTATACGCAGGCACGGAGAGATTTGTGACAGCTAGGTTGATAAACACCATTACTGTATAAGGACTGTTAAGATCCCACCAGTGCAGAAACCGAATCTTAAAGAAGCTTAATCGATTACGGAAGGCAAACTTCTATGACGCACATTAAACAAAATGTTTCATCGTGATTTGTGGACGCATTTTGTGGTTCAGTCAGTGACGTCACTCTCTAGCACAAGACCTCGAAGCAGAACAGATAGGAGTTCTAAGGCCTGAAAGGGACTTTACAGCTGGTCACTTGTTTGTAACCATCTTCAAAGTCTGTTAAAACTTGACCTAATTTATATACATTCAGTCTAGTTGATTAAAATTCATGCTTGCATTCTCTGCCTTTAAAGGAAATCATTTACTGGTGTGCAATCCCTTTTTGGATTCACTCTCGAAATAACAAAAACTGTCAAAAACTGTTCTTTAAAAGGCCAGTCAAAATACATCAGGCCCTTATTGGCACAATGAGCGACTCAGTATTTCATTCCATTGTTCCAGTTTTTCACACGTACATTTGCTGCTGTTCAGAAATGTTAACAGTAACGTTTTATAAGTTCTGCGGAGCTGGAAAGGAGAGTTACAGAAAGGTTATGACGGTTTATCAGTTTATTACCATATCATTTTGGCTGCAATTTTGCCTGGTCACCTAATACATAATATGACTATAATATTAGTTGTTAAATGTATATTTGGTTTTTTTTTGCATTCAGTCAATAATAGTGTAAATATATTTCCTAGTTGTATCTGTTACCTTTATCGCTGGAAATTTGTGACTGTGTCTGTCTATTCTGCGGCTCTACAATTAGCTGCTTCGACCTTGCAGATTAAACACTATATATTTCAAGCTTAACATTTACTTTCTGAGAACTGGACCTAAAATAATTCGTCTTAGCGTGACAAGGGGAGCTGTCCCTATATTAACATACTAGGGAGTTTATATCTAAAACATTAGATTGTACCAGTTAACCAGGAGAGCATTAGCTAAGCAGCACTCTAGTCAGAAATAGTCATGAGAACTACCATGACTTTGGACCAATCGCAACTCGGCAGAAAAAAAAACCCCACAAAGGCCATGACAACTGCTACGCGTAGCATAGCAACAGAACAGCAGGATATGGCTTCGTTTGGCAAGGGTTTCAAGTCCACACATTTGCAGAAGCTGTGCCGTTGTGCTTTTAATAGGGAGTCTTCAGAAGCGAAATATCCCACCGCATAAAAGGGTCAACAGTTAAACTTTAAGGCATGTAAAAAAAAAAAAAACTAACGTACATATGGAGGATCAGTAATAGGCTTCTAGCACAAAGTACTCCGCATCTGGGGTCAGAAAAAAAAAACCCGTTGCTTGAGCTAATAATCAGCTGGTTGAGGAGGTGCCGTCACCATGCTTACCCTGTTTTCCCGCCGGTAAAGACACTCCTGGGAAAGAAGAGTGATTGTGCATCTGAGTCAGAGCACAGACAGCACAGGAGCACCGACTGCTTATAAACATCCCATCAGTGTATGTTCCTGTAACAGGACCAGGTCAGTGGAGTGGCTAAACAAAATAGCAGGACATCACAGACACCCATCACATCAGACACTGGCACTGCTCATCAGTGGCTGGTATGTGCGCCATAAGCAATTTACATCTATGTTTTTATATAAAAAAGTTATTCTTGACTAAATTATTTCATGTCAAGATATTAATTTACTGCATGTATCTCAAACATGCAGGTTGATATTTGCCCATTATATGCTGAAAAAGTATTATGTTCCGGAGATTAAACTATTTGTATTTTTTAGTGTTTCCTGCAGAGTTTTAGAGGCTTATGGGATACTCAAATCTGTCTCACGGACTGAGCGCCACTGCGTTCCTCACCAAGTTACATCTTTCCAATTTACGCCAGAGTCAGTAATCTCCTGCTTGTAGCTTTTTATGGATCCCCAGCAGCAAGAAGCCCGGCTGCTTTTCCCGCACGCCAGAGAACCATGTTGCACTGTCAGCTTTTTCCGGCGCGGGGGAAAACAGCATGTCGCGGTAAATGCCTCTCATCTGATTAGTGGTGCAGCGGATCTATGCCCCTACTTACCTATCCATTATCAAAGCTGGTTTTTCCTTCAGATGGACACTTTAATGCTAGCTATCGGAATCATTACTTATAGGAGACACGGACGTATGCTTTTGCGGACAGACAGCAGGCACATGATATTGAGAGATGAGCGATGACCAAACCTTTGATAGAAAGGTGGGGAGGTACTGGAGAATCTGGTGAAGGAGATGACAGACACAGGGCAATTCAGCCACAAAGCGATTGGAGTTTAAGTAGACACTATTTGTGCATTTAGGTAATAAATGATGACAATAAATATGGAGGTTTAAAATCTATTTATTGAAAGTTAAGTTCAAAACGCTTTGAGGTTGGATTCAGTCAACCCTTAGCACAAGACATATGTCACACTGAAAAATCATCGTACAGATGGATTAATATTGGCACACGGAAACCTTTCAACAGAAAGAACCTAAAGTGGATAGACAGTGGACAGGGACAGAGGTACAGAGAAAGGAACAGGACCACGGCACAAACGGAGGGGGGTGAGGCCGTTTTTAGCCAAACTGATTGACACGCACGGATGAAGGGAGGCCGGCATGAACGCCAACACAGGACCGACAGCAACGAGAGACTAGAGCCGGCCACAGACCAGCGGCAGCAGCAGCGAGACAGCCGGAAAAAAGGGAGACAGTCAAAACAGAGGGACAGAGACACGAGCCAAGCTGTCATGTGGACAAAGCGCAGACAGAAAACAGACCTGATCTGCAAACATCCGGGGTTTGAGCTCAGGAACCGGGCCGCCTCTCAGCTCGTCCTCCACGGCCATGAGCCTAGAGGAGAAGAACAGGGCGTTCAACGCATAGCCATGCCATCAATTGGGGGGGGGGAACCATGCAAAGCTTTGAACCAAAAAGCGAAGGATCAGACTTGGGCAGAGTTTTTCGGCAGTAGCAGTAGAAATCCGTTAATCGCTTTTGTGAGCAATGATGTTGAATCCATGACGTTTTGTGAGGTTTCAGACGATCTACAATATATCATGAGGGTGAAATGTCAGTAAACTATTATAGTTGGGGGAAAAAACCTCAGAACGCTGCCCTCCGAAGCATCTTGTTATTCTCTGAGGGACGTTGCACAGCAGTATGTGTAACAGCTGTGGGGATGTGGCCATGCACTAACACACGGCACCGACTAGATATTATCTCGATGTCCCACCTGGTACCTATTAGCTCATTATGAGTATGATTGTTTTGTTTGTATAAATAACCCATTGTACTAATGAAGGCATAATGCTGAAGTGTTTGTGTGCGGGACTCATTGTGAGGCCCTAAAAAACAGAATCAATCAGAGCTTGGACCCCGATCTCCATCATTTTAATAAACTATCATGTGTCATAATTAAGCTATTATTTATAGCCTATTATAATACTGAATTTTCACTCAGTCTGCAGCAGTAAATGTGACTCTGAAGTCACAGTTTTTTTAAATTTCATTTTTAGCTGAAGGTGTTTTTGGGTAATGGCTGTTCAAAACTGCCTTGTAATAGGGGGTCAGATTTGGTAAACCGACCAAAATCTGATTTAAAGCGGCGCTTCTAGACCTGACCACCACGTGGGATTTATCCGTGTAGGTTTACGGGTACAGCAGCAAATCTTACTGCTCATTACGCACAGCACAGCTGGGTGTGAAAGAAACATTACAGAAAATATACTGCCGGAAAAATAAAAAAACATTTGCAAGAAAAAGTATGTGTGAGGAATATCCAATACTAATACAAGTAACTGTACATCTGTCATGCAATATAAATATGAGCATTACTACGAACTAATCAATCCTGAGCAGTTTGAAATATTGTTACTGCTCTAGGCTTAAAGCAGAAACACCGACGGAATATTTATTTATTCAGAGAAGCTGTTTCATCATAATATATTAGCAATTTGGATGCAGGAAAGCACTTTTTTGCAAGTTATAATTGCTAATGTGTTTCCTCCGGATTCTCCCATATCCTCCCGCAGTCCAAAACATGCGGTTGGGAACTGGCACCACTGATTTGCGCATGGTGTGTGATGGAGTGTGTGCCTCGCGATGGTCTGGCATCCTGTCCAGGATATTCCATGCCCTCTGCTTCCTGGGACTGGCTCCAGGCTGACTCTATGCTGGACTGGAAGATGGGCAGATGGATTATATGTGTGAATACATGACAATGGAGTAACATTGTCATGTGTTCCATCCATGTGGTACCCTCTGTACAGATGGAATTCACATTAATTTCTCACTGGTTTCGGTGCTGTTTTCATTCTGTGTTGGCGTGGAAAAGCTACCCTGTACCATCACTTATTCAGAAAAACAACACGTACGCCCCTCAGTAGAGATGTGCAGATCGATACGGAAATAATCATTCTTTCGATCTGACTTTAATTTTGAAAAACGATTCTAACATTAAATATATTCAATTTAAAAATGTTTCACCTGTTAATGCAATATTTTCACAATATTAAAGAGAGCAGAAAATGATCTGCTACAGTCTGCCCGTTTTGGAGGAGAAAGGGAAGGGCTTGCACAGGCCCAGGTGACAGTGACTAGGTACAGTAAATGGGGCTAATATTATTGTTTGCACCAACACCTCCACCAGCTGGGCAAATTTGACCATCTAGACTGGTACGGAATATCAGTATTTGGATCAGACTGGATTGAAAAGAAAATCAATGGTATAGCAGGTCCCAACTGCCTAGCCCCGTGTAAGAACTGTGCCCCGAACCCGATTTTATAGCACAGCAGTATCACACATAAAGGCTGCTGTCGACCGAAACGCAACCAGCCCAGGTGAGGAATCCACAAGGCATTGGAACATTCTCAGCATAATTTGCTAAAGGTGATGGTGGCATTCCGTACTGTCATTTATGACAAATCCATATCGAAAATCCATATCAAGCACCCATTTGGGTATAATTAATGTGTATAAATTGACATTCACTCTTTCTTTATCTGTCTCAAAGAAAAGTTGTTTCTCGCTAATTTTTTATCTTTTTAATGACTTCACTTGTCTTTCCGTATTTTAAAAGGGCTGAGGGTAATTTTAGCTAATCATTTAAATATTCATTAATGGGGTGTTAATTAAATGGGTTTTATTATGAAGATGTCGTGCAAAGCTGTTCTTTTTTGGGAATATGTATCCATCCATCCACCGATCTTCTATACCGCTTATCAAGTACAGGGTCACCATGTCTTAAAAATGTATGCCATATCATGTATAAGTCATCTCTAAGTTACTCACAAGGTTATAGCAGGATCTGTATCTAGAGGGAGTTTCATGTGAATATCTCAGCATAATTCCATGTCAGTAGCGTACAACAAATGCTACAATGACAGTTAAGCTACCGCAAGTGAGACTGTAACACTACGCACTTCATTCAGAATCCCGATGGGACTGAAATTCTGTACTGTGTTGGCTCATTTCAGTTCCTTACCGGAATATCACATAACTTTTGCCGTCCGCCATTTCATTTCAGCTGTCTGCAAGCCGCCTTTCCACACCCGTGTGGATGGACGGAATTACCTGCAGCTCTGATTCTTCCTGTACAGATCACAGGTAACGGGGGGACTGTGTAGGATAATAGGGGCTGATTTGAAAAATGACAAAAAGCCAGCCCCACATGAGCACCAGGCTGGTTCGGTACTGGTCAGGAGGAGGTACTTGTGCCGATACTTCCACCGAATTAAACTCCGGAGATGTTCTTCAAACTTCAGCAATCAGTGTTTTGCTCTGCTTAAACCTGAACTGGGGTCTCAGATACATGTTGCCTTTCTACTTGTGACTGGGACTTTCTACTTGTGACTGGGACAGTCTTGCACTGGCTGATGCACCCGGGAGCCTGGAGTCTCGGACTGGTTCCGGTTGGGCCACTGGAGAGCTTGGGGTCTTAGGCAGAGCCCCAGAGGAGTCAGGGGTGTCCGGCTGGCTTAGCCACTAGGGTCTTGATTTAAAAACTGCCCAAAAGTAGACAAAGTCTCTGCCACAAATTGCTCTTTGGTGTCATGTTTGTGTTTTGTAAAGATGAGAACTGGACCGAAATATTTGGACTGTGTGAATATCAGCATCCTAAAATTAGGCTGTTGCGAAATATCTTGTGAATTTCTTCTGTTCCCTTAGGTAACGGGAGTTTAGTGAGAGTGTGGTGATGCTGCACTTCTCATATCTTCCGATCTCCATTGAGAAATGATCTATCTGATTGTAATATACATTCGCAGTTTTGTACTCCGGGGTAAAACTGCTAAAATATTTAAATCTTTCAATTTAATGCATGGCATATACAAGACACAGCTTGGCCCGTGTCTATTTCCTATGACTGTGGTTTACTTGTATTTCCATATATAGGTGCATCGCCCTTTCCTAAATCTCACAGCGAAGCTGAGGACGCTGATGATTGTGCTTCACACATCATTAAATTATACATTTTGCATGTTAGCTTTGCAACATTTCAGTTTAGTATCACCACAGATCTAAAGTTAAAGATTCCTTACTAGACGTCCTGTATCTCACCTACAAAGAGATTGCCATAGACTCATGCATCTAAATTAGTGGTAAGCTGTTTTTATAATTGTTCTCCCTCCATATGTACAAATACGTTACATGTGTTTCCCTGTTATCTACTGTACACTGTATATGCTGTGTGTGGAGTCCATTTTACGACAAACTCCTTATTTAGCGACTGAGTTCCGTTCCAACAACTAGGTCCTTAAGTGAAATGGGTGCCAAGTGAAAATCACAGCAGCCCAGGTGTGATCATGATTATGCTTGTAACTTTTCCACAAAGCTTCCATACTCGGTTGCTTTTATCATACAAGAAGTGGACGTTTTCAGCGACATTTTGTAAATTCTGCTTCGAAGATCTCTCTCACTCCGACTTGTGTTGGGGGTCAGGGTTACGAAATTTGGTTAGCGATGCGAGCATCGTTTCCAGAGTGACGTTTGCATCACCATCGTATTCGGTTAACCGAGGTATTCGCCAAACCAGCACTGGCTGTGGCCGTTTTCCCTCCCATCCGCCTTCCCTTCTTCCTCTTACCTCCACCTCTCTCGTCACCGTCCATCCCCCCGTTTACCTGTTGATTATTCCTTTAATCTGCGAGTCTTTCTCCGCCTGCTGCTGCCTCAGCCTCCTCTCGCTGTCCTCCAGCCGGGACTGGTACTGCAGTAGGATTTTACTGGTCTGCTGCTCCTGGGAGAGCAGCCTCCTCTCGTACTCCTCCAGCTTCCGGTGGGACATCATCAGGCGCTCCTTTAGCGAGTGGATCTCCTCCTCGTACTCCCGTACCTGGAGGAGGTGAGAAAGCAAGGAGGGGACGTGAGCTGCGGCGGCACCCCGAGGGTGACGAGGACATTTCGGAAGCACATTATCACATTCTCGTGTTTGATCACTGTGCTCGTGGTTCTGAAGGCTCAGTGACACAGTGAAGATGTATTCCAGTCGTCCCCAAGGTACCGAGACGTCATAATAGACCAGTACGTCCTAAGATACACTCAGATTTATTCCGTCTTAAATCAAATGCAATTATCCCCCTCAGAACCAGCTTTAGGTGTGATGGTGGAAAACGATAAAAGCCCTTCAAGGACACAACCTCGTACGGAGGGTGAAGCAGAGAAAGAGGCCATGTGTTTCGAAATAACAGAAAAATCACAACCGGAAAAAAAAAGCCTTATAATTACTGCACTGTGCTTTTTCGAGGGGCGTACATACAAAACAGGTGGCATGAAGGTGATGAGTGCGTCATTAACTCTAACTAGGTCGCTCCAAACAATACTCGTCCAAAACAAAAAAAAAAAAAGAAAAGCAGTCAAGTTTGTTTGCTTTCTATGAGTCATTATAGGCACAGTTCAGATTTTAAAGCTAATATCTACATTATTCATGAAGCTGTTCTCAGGCACCATCTGTTCAGTTCTGGGAGATGAGGCGAGCATTCATTCTCATCATGCCTGTGCGGTGGACTGAGAGGCCACCTCTGAACGGGACGTGACTCATGCCTCTGGGAGAAACCTGAGAGTACTCGCACCCGGAGACTATCGAAAACCGATCGCTGATCCGAATGTGATACGAGTGAGTCATACAAGTGGCGGAATGTGCAGACAGAAGGCGTCCTCTGAAATCTTAACTGCCATTACGCATTAAATGCGACAATGCACGATGCCAAATGCCTAAAAAAGGAGGTGCGGGAAACGTGGGGGGGGGGGGGGGGAGGGCGCCCCGGGGGTTGGGGGGGGGGGGCTCCTCACGCAAGAGATCGGCGGGCATTGTCCTGGAGTTCATTTTGTGTTT
>JAABNY020000136.1:16496521-16518395 GCA_015164015.2 Brevimyrus niger
TTGGCTAGGGCGCTGGGCTGGATCACTGGGTCCCACTGCTCCCCGAACGGCCGGCCGGTGATGCTGGGGAGGGGGATGCGGACCGGGCCCAAGGGGGTGCTCTTCGCCGGGGGGGGGGGGGGGGCATTTGGGACACATTAGCCCAAGGTGGGGGAGGGGGGTTAATTCACGTAACTGACTGCGTAAAATGACAACTCTGACATTTTAATTAAGACTACGGCTGAAGGCTGCAGGACTGGCGACTGAACGCAAGAAGATAATTGGCATGAATTAGACGGCAGGGGAGTAGTTATCACATCTTTGAATGGGGAGCTTCGGAGCTGAATGGCTGGAGAAATAAAACGTTTTCGAGGGAAAGTACAGTCTGGTGGCCCAGAAATGGCGCCCCGCAGCCCCGCCGACCTTGCGTCTCTTCTTGTCGGTCTCCTTGTAGAGGTGCAGGCGCAGGTTGCGGACGACGGGCAGGTTGTTGAACTCGAAGTGCTCGCCCCAGAAGACGGTGTCGGTGCGGGGCTTGCTGGTGGTGCGGGCGTACAGCATGTCGTCCAGGCAGAGCTCGCAGTAGTAGCGCTTCTTGGGGGGCAGGTCGCGCGCCTCGATGATCCACAGCTTCAGCACGTTGTCCATCCGCCGGCTGTTGTCCTGTGATGGGGGGGGTGGGGGGACCGGCGTCAAGATGAGACAGATGTGATGGTCTGGATTGACATATATAGAGGTGACCATATTTTATAAGAACATGACAGAGAGGGTTGAAGTAGGAGCATGTGAATGTCCTTCGCATCTGCAGGGTCACGGGCTTTTAAAACGGTGATTTAAACGGGGATATAATATTCTATTAATATTGTTAAAAAGTGAAGCATGACCTAATCCCATCGTCGGGCCTTTTTTTTTTTTTTTAACCTTGTGTAAGATTCCTGTCATTTAACGGGCCTCATCTAACGAGACTAATCTGAAATGTAAATTATTTATAATGGGGAGATTTAACGAGCAAACAGCGGGGAGTCTCTACAGAATCATGAATCATGCTGGTGCCAATAAGCCACGGAGGTCTTGTCATTCATCTGCCCGTCAGATCCACTGATACGTGTGTGAAGCTGTGGTTTGTGACAGGACCAAAATGGCACGTAGAAATTAACTGATAAAAGACATGAACCCTTAGTATTTTCATATTTTTAATTAGATCTGGTTGCCGAAAGGTAGATGGGGGACGAGGAAATGCTGACGTCTGAATAAAGTGGGGCGACCAGATAATCCATGTCAGGAAGGACACTTTGAGCCACTTCGGGTTTTACAAGCTACTTTCAAATTGAAAGGCACCTGTGGCTCGCCCAAATAGTTCACCTTTTCTTGTGCTTTGACTAATTTGTTTCCTTGACTGAAAGACTCACCCAGCTGTTTCACATTAGCATTACTGACACATGCATGAATAAGGAAAGACTGACCAATCAGCACACGGCAAGAGCTCAGTGCTCAAGTGAAATCCAGGTCGTTTAATTGAAATGGTCATTTACGACTCCTGTCCTAGCTCAGAGTGTCCACCCTGACATGGATTATCTGGCATTATTTTTAATCCCTAAAATAAAGAGATTAAATGAGGAGGCAGGAGAAGACAGAGGCCACGTCTCAACCTCAACGACCGCCCCCGCCTCTCACCTTGTTGGGTTTGACGGCTCTCTGCAGGTTCTCGATCCATTTGTCTCTCTCGGCAGCCGAGCGACAGGCGAAGCACTTGGTCCCTGACGCTGTGGTCACCTGAGGAGAGCGATGAGGATGTGAGTGGTTGTGATAAAACGAAAACGGGCCAAAGGATCACGACGACATCCCTCAGTCAGGAATTAACGTGAAGTACCAGAAGGACATGACTGTGACTGGGCCACTTTTGGAATGACATCAGTGGCATCTGTCACCTGTGACACCAGTCTGTGGACAAGACAACCGGGCCACGGACCTCAAAGCAGTACTCCTGGCCCAAGATGCTGGAGTGCACAGGTTTGATGATGGCGTCCTCGTCCAAGGTGAGGTCCAGAGCTTCGGCGGCGCTGCTGGGGGACAGCAGAGACTCGTGGGAGTGGGACTCCTTGAAGCTCTGCATCAGGCGGGTCCTGACGGAGAAAGGCAGAAGACGCAGGGTAAACGCGCTGTGACGACGGGAGCACACCGCGACTGAGACTCACAGGAGGAGGAGCCTAGGAAAGGTCAATACTGTACATGCAGTCAATTACAGCACCTCTTTAAATGCTACTATTAACAGACAGGCAGATAGGTGGGCACCCATTTTGTGTGATTGTATGCCCTGTGAAGGACTGGTATCTCGTCCAAGGTGACCCATGCCTTGTGCCTCGTATTTCCTGAGATGGGCTTCAGGCCTACCATGATCCTACACTGAATAAGCTGTATGAAAGATGAATGGATGGATGGATATCCCCAGCAGATCGCGGATGATCCATGGATTATGTAAATTGAAGTCTCAGGTTACTACAATGGATTACAATACGTGTATTCGGTTTAGGTTAAAACAATCCCTGTATACTGGTTCTGCGCCCACAAGACTCATTAGCGAACAATTGACTGGAGTCTTTCGTACAGTTGGATGCTCTTCTCAGAGTGATATCTGGGCCTCTGCTCAGCGAAAGCCCACACATCCGGGTCTCTGGACGGACGCCGGGCTGCAGATGGCTGAACAGCCCTCTCCGTCTCCTCATGCTAACAGACGCAGGGGCTGAAACACGACCAGTCCATCCACAGCTTGAGTGATTACGCCCCGCAGTCCACCGATCGTCCTGGTGGCTGGATAATAGTGTCCATTTTCCAAAATGGGAAAAAAACGCTGGTTTATTAGATGAGACAGACCTGCACTCATATGCTCCTGAAATGTTTCGATTTCGCTGTCAAGAGGAACAAATTCTGGTGCACGATGCAACTTAAATGGGGAGAAGATAATATTACCAAGCAAGTGCGATAAACATTTTATGTTTCATTGTTTTATTTATTGTCATTGCTTCCATTTATAGACATGGAGTTTGCACAGGAAGAACAAACGACTGCAAATAAACCATCAATTATGCAACAGTGAAGGATTCAGCAGGAATTGAAATTGGCCACCTTTTGCTCATCCAGGAGGAGAATTGTATCTTTGGAGACAATCCTTCGCTGTATCTCAGCCGAATTAGCTGCAAAAAGCCCGGCCGCGAAGGACTTTAGGCACCCCAGGTGGTACGTCCTGCAAACTCAGTAACGGAGCCCAAGCCGGGGGACTGACTTTGCCCGTAATGTGGGCGCGATTGGAGGACGGACACGGCAGTGGATATCGTATCCGTGGAGGGGCCGCGGGGCTGGCATAGGAGGAGCGAGATGAGGGCTGGCTGTCTGTACGCGGCGAGACCGGCGATGACTGACAGGAACGCTAAGCGGACGGGACAGCCAAACCGTGTGGATCCCGCGTTTCCCGCGGAGACCCGCGCACGGAACACGCCGGACACAGAGAGGCGGACTGACGGCGGGTCGCACGGCGCGGAGAACGCAGAGGATACGGACAAACAGACAGATATCGCCTACTATGGTGGCCCCCGTGGCGTCCGTGCCCAGCGACTGACGACTCCCCGTGTCGGTGCCTTAAGACACACTCACTTCTGATATGAGCATCTGGGCATTGCAACACAGACAGGAGAGAGAGTGAGGGACGGAGGGGGGGGGGAGTTAAAAATAAACCTATAGGAATGAGTCAGAAAGAGAAATAAAAGGAGAATAGTGGGGGAGGAAGAGAGAGAGAGAGAGAAAGAGAGAGAGGTAGCAAGAGAGAGAGAGAGAGAAAGAGAGACGCTTATCAGAGGAAATCAAGTTGTTATGTAAACTGCAAGAGTGGCTCAGAGAAGGGAAGAAAGAGGGAGATTCTGTGTTAAATGAGGCAGCTAGGAGAATTAAACGGAAACTGCAGGGAAGCTGACAGAACGGGACAGAGATATTAAGCACAAAGTTATAGCATCACGGCCCTGTGGTCTTGCAGGAGCCGACGTACTCCACGCACCATCTAAAAACACGTGTGGGACGGATAATCCTGAAATAGAACGAGTTCACCTGCAATGATCTGTATCGTCGCATCATTAAATGTGAGTAAATCCCACACAGCAGCGACCACGTCACACCTAAGGGTGCATTTCACAAGTCGGTCTGCTCTCGGCCAGTCGGGACCGTGGCTATTTTCTGGCGACCTATCCCCCCAAACCCCGCGTCGAATAGCTCTAACGAAGCACTGGTTCCTGTCCAGCCCAAAGCCCCCCGTTCCCACAACCTTTAGCAACACTAATCTCTCATTACGGCGACTTGAGGGAGCAGCTGAGCAGAGATCAGTGCTGCTGGGGGAGTGTGGGGGATCGAGCTGGAGAGCAGCCACACGTTGTGTCGTCAGACGACAGCATAACGTCCCCCAGTGCATCATCTAAGGTCTTGCTGGAACGGAACAATAAGAAAGCAGGGCGGTTAAAATCCTCACTGTTAGTCACTCCGCCGAACGACGTAATGCAAAGCCGGTCGGTGACGAGTATTTAGGCAGTGACACCAAAAAAGGAAATAACCGGGAGAATTCCACTTAGTAAGAGTCCCTTACACACCAGCAGCAACACTGCATGTACATCATCATGCGGATGCATTTTAAAATGGGAATATACATATTCAAGCTCTGGAATCCATCTGCCCTCCATACCACTGATCCAGTCACAGTGAGCCTAGCGCTCATCCCATGCAGTGGGGGGAATAAGGCGGGGGGACATGCTGGACAGGATCATCAGAGGACATACACACTGGACAATATAGAAGATGGCAGCTGGCCTAACCGCACGTCACTGCACCCCAGGAGAAAATCAGAGAAGCCGGATGCTTCGATTCCCCGGCCTTGCAAAGCGTGAGGCAATACTGCTACCCAGCAAAGCACAGCCGTTTAACCGTAATAGGGAAATCTCGGGCTTATAACAGTTTAATGCAGGCAGCAATTATCTCAAGCACAAATACTGTGCGGGACACAGTTCCAGAAGGTGGACATACAGTGGGGGGGGGGAAATGGTCTAAAAATACCGAGGGATTTGGAGAGGCTGGATCTGCAAGATATCCAGGGGATGTTAACAGCAGCGCTGACAACCTGGTGCTGGATGGGGAGCCGGGGAGCGGCAGAGAAACCGGCCCCCGAACCCCGAGGGCCGCTTCCCTTCTCCTCCGTCGTCTTGAGGCCACGGACCGCGGCGGCGCCTCGTTTTCCTCAGCCTCGGCTCCCTCCCCACACGCCATCAGACCCACAAAGGGGCGCCGTGACAGCGAGGCTCGGGCGCCAGCCGCCGCCTCGCCAAGGTCCCCCCTGAGCGTTATAATGGCTGCGGTTAGAGGTGGGAGCTGTGCCTCTTTCCTGGCTTTGTTATCCAGCCTCACGGTAAAATCGCCGCTGCCTTTTATCCTGCTTTTTAAGGAGCCATTTCTGTTCTCTGTTGGCCCTAATGAGAACACTATATATATATATATAAGCTATATATTTTTTGTTTATTTTATTTTGGGACTGACAAAGCCTTGGAGACCTCCAAAGTCCATCCTACCGACACGTTATCGTTTTAATGGCTTCACCGCTGGAGAACTGGATGAGTCCATGCAGCAACTGATGTCTTGTGCGGCGGGCAAAGGCTCGCCCGGCGTAACGCGTGTTGGGGGAGGTCGCTTCGGAGGAGCCACGGGCCTGTCTCATTGGCTGGGGTTAGATATACACACCAGTCAAGGCCGGGGGATCTGATTTGGCCGTAGAAGGTCCCCCTGTCCAAGGGCATCCAATTCTATGACCTCATATGTTTACATATTGGCATCCCCACCCTGTGCTGTCTGGGACAGACTCCAGCCCCCCTCCCCACCCGACCCTGAGGGAATAAGTGGTTGGAAGAAGGATGCGCGTATACATTCTGGCACCTTCTCTTGGGATAAGCTCCAGATTATTATTATTATTTTATCGTTTTGGAAGCCATTAAGAAAAAAATGCTTTTCTTGTTTTATCCTGTTTATTATGTGTTTAAATGCTAACAAAACATGTAGGTGTAATATTGGGGGGCTGGGAACCAATTAATTGGTTTTCCATTATTTCTTATGGGAAGAATTCAATCAGAACTCGAACTTTTTAGGATTCGATCATAGTCCGGAACAGATTAAGTTCGAGAACCGAGGTACCACTGTATATCAAAATACAATATATAATTTTCTTTGGATGTGTATTAAATCTGGTGATTTAATAAGCCATGACTTAAGTTAATTTTTATATAGCTACCTTCTTTTGAAAGGGGCAGGTTCAGCTGTTAATGAATCCACTAGCTGTGACAGTTAAGACTGGCACTCGTTTAAGGTGAAGTTTAAGGCAGTGTTTAGGCCATCTTTATTATCACAGACATCAGTCATATGGCAGCAAAACACTACCTGAACAGTAGGCATACAGGCATAGAAATCATAGAAGTAGAGAAGCAGACCCCATTTGGCTGCACTCTCATACCTAGAAGGGTAGCTACTAGATGAATTGTATAGATATTTCAGTTAAAATCTGCAATTAAAGGTCCACTTACGTGCCACTAGTTAAACTGCAGAATTAGTAAAAGTATTTTGCCAGTAATATATAATATTTTCCAGTGGATTATTCTCCCATCAGTAACGCTTGGCCATGCACCTTACCATGCAATACCACGCAGTGACATCAGCAGCGAGGCACGGTCCCCAGTGAGCCAATTTGAAAGGTAAATCAGCAGCGGTTCTCAGTATTTTGGAGAGACTGCTAGTCTTGCACAAGATTGACTTAAAATATCCTTGACCCACATACTTTGTCTTTGTGGACCGATCGTAGGGGAAATGTGCTTAGGCCACTGCACTGAGGGATGAGAAGAATCCTACCCATCTAAAGGAAACTTCAAGAAAATAAGCCCTGAGTGGCTGATTTAACTTTGACAATAGTTTACTTTTCCGAGGTCAGGAAGGGGACAGAGTACCATAAACACAAGTGCACTCGATCTGACTGGGGCTCCTGAAAAGGCTTCCTGTGCCTTGCTAATGTTTCAGTGCTGGACGCCCATCCATTTATCGAGATTACTGGAAATGATTTCCCCCCTGGCAAACACAGGGGAGGGTCTCCCAGAACACATCAAACGGGAGGTCTAGGTGTGCAGTGGTTCATACCTGGGAGGTCTAGGTGTGCAGTGGTTCATACCCGGAAGGTCTAGGTCTGCAGTGGTTCATACCTGGGAGGTCTAGGTGTGCAGTGGTTCATACCACGTGACGGATACCAACTGACCAGAAGCGCTGATGCCCAGAAAGGCATACGGGAAACCTAGCAAGGAGAGGCTGGTCCTTTCAATGAGACATCACTCATGGAAGCTTCCAGCACACCTCCCCGTGTGTCTGCTTAATTTCCCTCCGGCCCAAACTGGCCACAGCTGTTATAGGCATGATAAGCACTTCAGCTTTAATTGTTCTGTTAGCACTGAATTATGGGAAGGAATACAGGTCTGCATCAGCGATATAACCAGCCACACTGGATTGTGACGTCAGGCAGATGGGTCTGCCATCTTTACGGAAGAGGTATGGGGGGGATCAAGGGGTGAGCAAAGGCACAGGAGCATTGATGGGCCTTCATGTTTTCACAGAAGTTGTACGCTTGACTGTGCTCTAAAACCAGTCTGCCAATATTGGTTCGCAAGCTGCAGTAGCTTAAGGCACAGAAAACTGTTTTCAGATCAGTGGGACCTTGCCAGTTTTCCAGAAAACACGTTAATACATCAAAGATATAAAACCAAATCCGCAATGGGATGAAGACGATATAGAAGGTAGGACAGAGTTCAGGGGACACAGACCCAGCCCAATCTGCTACAAGCACTCCATTTTATCATTGTCAATGCACTCCCAACCATTCCAAACTCCTTTATAAATATTCAAGCACATGAATTCATCCATTTTGCAGCAACTACAGGTTGTAGGAGGGGTCTGGAGCCAATCCCATGTAGCGTTGGGGCAGAACCAAAACACCCTGGACAGGAAGGCAGTCCATCACATGCGCACACACACACACACACACACACACACACACACACACACACACACACACACAAACACAGATGGGCCTTCACGTTTGGTACGTTTGACTGTGCTCTAAAATCAGTCTGCCAATATTGGTTCGCAAGCTGGAGTAGCTTAAGGCGCAGAAAACTGTTTCCAGATCAGTGGGACCTTGCCAGTTGTCCAGAGAACACATACACACAGACCTGTATTGATAACTATGTGGGGACCGTCCATTCATTTCTATAGGCAAAACCTCAATCCTAACAGTGGCAACCTTAACCCTCACCCAGTCCTAACTTTACCCATAAGTAACCAAGTAAAATACATTTGCCATTTTTAGTTTTTCTGATTGCAGTCACAGATTTTTATAAAATTGAATTTCCCCTTGTGGTGCCTGAAAAGAAATGGTCCCCACAATGTTAAAATGCCAGGTTTGTATCACATTGTATACCCGGACCACACGCCCACACAAACTCATTAAAGGAGATTCTGTGATGCCAGTTCTTAAAACTTATTTAAGGGCCAGATGGCAGCCGGGATGACCGGGGCACACGGAGGAAGGCGCCGTCCCCCGAGAGAGCAGAGGTTCTGTACCTGTCCTGGTCGGCACTGCGGAAGCGGGGCAGAATCATGTGGCGGAAGCTGCTGGTGCGGTCCAGTTTGGGCTGACTCTTGGCCCGCTTGATGGAGCCTTTTAGCCTTCTGCTGAGGAAACTCTGGGGGAAGGATGACACAGGGGATGGGGTTAGATTCAGGTGTGGCTACTACCCCAAACAAGAAAGGAAAGGTGATGAGAGAGGTGTGCAGGATTTGGGGTGGGGGGGTTGGGGGGGGGTGACGAAAACACATACTGGGGATTTAAACAGGGAATAAGCATGATAGTTAATTGAAAAAGGGTACAATCAAAAGAGAGTACAAAGTCGGGGATGGACTATTAAGGAAAAAAAGGAAAGATCACATTATAATGAGGCAAAAAGAAGAACAAGAAAGGTGTGTGGAAAATGAGGGAAAGATGAAAAAGAAGTATATTATCTCGGGGATGGCAATTCTTTTCCCAGTCACTAAATCTGCAGTACCCCAAACCAATCAACAGATGGCAGTGCTGCTCTATGGATACAACATAAGATCCACCTACAGGGTTCAGGCATGCTGCTTCACTCAGGATGGAAATACGAGACTAAAATAGCATCTGCAGTATAACCCAATGAAGAGTCAGTTTCCCCCCTATATGTTGTTCTGTAAAAGAAGTGCTATTTTAATCACAATCGAAAATATAAACCTGTTTGGTAAGTAATATCTCTGGCAGCATCTCCACAGACGTGGGTGGGACACCAATTGCTTTTCGGGCACTCGATGTAGTGACGTGCACATATGAAACTGCTTCTTAGAGTCGCGTACTTTTTTTTATCAATTAGTGGCTGGGTTTCAAACCAGTCTTAGCGTCCACTCTGCCCTGTTTTTTACCATTGTAAAACTGATTGAACTCCATTCAAAATCATTCTACATTCATTCCAGAAATAAACATTCAAGGGCACACCTATAATTTCCCACATTTCAATGAAAGCCGGCAAGGATATTGAGAATTGCTAGAACTGCAATCATATTAGGCTGAATGTAGACTTCAATCATATTTGTAACATTTCATATGCAAGATTAAAAAATATGTTTTATCCATTGGTTAATTATCTCTTACTTTACTGATTGCCCCATTTCGTGAGTATACGACCATAGCTGTCATCTGGTGCGATTCGCGGCAAATCCCTTAAATTGATCGTAAACATGTTGAGGAAGCAGGCCGCTGGGCTTCTCACCGCAGCAAATCCTGTAAAATGCCAGACTTAAGTGTCAGGCTTGAGTGTCGTCTTCCAGCTTGAGTTTCACCCAGTGGCTTTCTGATCGCTATGCAGCCCCGTCACTGCGCTGCGGAGTTTTCCTTTAATTAACTTTGAGAAAGTGACTAAGATCGGGCTGAGCTGCAGACTGGCAGCTGTGCTAGCTGGGTAATGGGAGCAGATGCCGCACTGAAGTGTCCGTCTGTGGCGTCCAACCAGATCTGAAGGAATGTTTCACGTTTGCAGCATAAATACAAGGTCGCCATTGCATTGGGATTGCATGGTTTTTGGTCATCTACCGCATAAGGGACAGGGGTGTCACACAATGACTAACTCCTGGATTTGACCCCATAACACTCTGGTTACTATACCCATTAATGAGAAAGGAAGAGAGCCAGAAAGAGAAGGAGGGTGAGAGAGAAGGCTGGAGGGATGCCGTTAGGTAGGGGGGGGGGTACACATTGCTTTCTTGTGGCAGTGAGGGCTGGTGAAGGAAGAAGAGAGGGTCAGAACGGGATAGGGAGCCCAGTGACTGGAGGGCGGCGTGAGATGGGATGGGGGGGAGCAAGAAGGAGGGGATGCCAGGCAGCGAGGTCAGGAGGGAGAGGTACTCACGGACTGTCGGAAGGGTTGGGGGGGGGCAGTGGGCGGAGTCTCCATGCTTGGCTGCTTTCCGGTAGCGATGCTCTTGCGGCGAGCGCGAGCGTGCTCTGAGGGAGAGAGGGAGCGCAGAAGACGGGCCAGGTGAGGCGGAGGGATAGAGGCAGCAACAGAAGAAGGCCAAGAGACGGCAGGGTTAATTCGGGAGCCGATATCCATAATCGGGGCTCATTTTTCTTTCTGGAAGACAGCAGGACGGCGGGAGCGGCGGGGGGAGAGTGCCGACGTGGCCTCCCGTCAGACAAACGCCAGCGATCGGCAGCGTTCAGAGTGCGGGGTGAACTGGTCATGAGCGCGAACGCGTGTCTGCACGGCGAGGCCGCTCGCAGGGGCTGTGCGTGTGAGCCGGTTGGCTATCCCGCCCGTATGTCACCGGAATGAAGACCAGCGGCGGCCGGGCACGTGACCCGCTACGCTACGGAGAGCGTCGCCGGACGGGTGCAAGGAACAAAGGCACAAGAAACAAGAACACTGCGTCGTGCGGCACCTAGGCGAATGACTCCCTCCTTATTGTTCACCTTTCCTGCGTATTGTACCTCCCTGAATCACTTCTCCATCAGATCAGAGATAACCTCCTTGCATCTGGGAATATGAATCTGTTAGCGCCCTCCATCTCTCCCTCACGCTCCTTCCCTCTCTGGCTCCCTCTCCCTTTCTCCCACGCACGCCTTTTACATAATTCCAGTGGCACATCTCTAGCTCTTCTCTCCTCATCCTGCTGCTTTCCTTCTCGCTCTTTCTCGCCACCTTGTCCCCCTGCCTTTCCCTTTTCTCCTCCCCTCTGGCCTCATCCCTTCTCCCCATGACTGACAATATTCTGTTTCCAACCCCCCCCATACCGGGCCTTAAAATCTCCAGCGATTTGAAAGTCACTCCTTTGAAACATTTTGTATCCACAAAGCACAACTGGAGCTTCATTCAGCAAAGGAGCGATCGAAACTGGTGAAACTTCATTCACTTTGTCTTTGCTGGCCTAATGTATCACCAAGGTCATTGCAAACTCTAATTCCTCCTGCAGTGCAACCATATAAACCCACATGCCCAATTAACAACAGATACACAGCAAACCCTTTCATTACCATTGATGTTATTCCAAATAAAGCCCTGTGATTCTGGCACGAGGAGGCAACCCCCTGTGTGTAGCTGTTCAGTGGTTACTTGGTAAATACAAATACATCAGATAAGGCAAACAAGATATCATCATTTTATTCACGTACAAAACAAGATAGCAATTGTGCCTTTTCCTGAATAAAGTTTTTATGCAATATGTAGAGAACATATTTCGTGTTGGTAGTGCTGTCCTGCAGTTTTCTTTGTGACCTTGAAATTTCTCTAGCTGGTATAATTAAACATTCTGGCTGGAAGAAGAAGAAATCATGTTTGCAATTTAACAGGAATCCTGCACAGTAACATAATCTCAGATTATTAAAAGGAGATATAAGCCAGTAAACACAAGGTTAATGAGAAGAAGACCAGAATGAGACCCAGCAGACAGTTAAATCTACTATAAACTACTGTTAACTATAATCATATAAGTATAATCATATATCTAGTTACAAACACTCAATTTCACACTTACAAATGAATACAGTCCTTTTCCACATTTATCAATGAAGTCTTGCCTTGCCTTGAAAAAAATTATCTATGTTTTTTTTTTTAATTAAAAAAGGACACTATAGGTCAAAAGTATTTTAAATGTGTTTTCATACAGATCGTACTCTGTTGCCATTTAAATGTTGCTATTCCCTTAACTACATACTCACTAAAAATAAAACGGTATAAAAATGTAATATCGTGGTTATAGTGACCAAAATTATCATGGTTATCAGTATTATCGTGGTATTGTTAAATATGTGCTGAAAGTGTTCAAAAAGATACAGAAATTGAAAATTGAAATATTGACTTATATTGAAAAACACAAATTAGTAGCACAATACTCTTTTTGTTTGTTGTTGCAAGTGCATTAAAATAATAATGCAGCCAATAGCTAATGAAAAACAAATCAAATGTGCATTGACATTAAAACCTTCCGCCATGTTTTCACCAACACAAAACAAACCCACCATGCTGCACCTGCGCACCTCGGATGCTGCCGCTAACGTTGGTTGACACTAGACAGCATATAATGTCTGTTTTTCAAGACGCAGTAATCAACCACGGTTTTAGTGATAATTAATATTTGAAGGAGTACTACTCACCGTCGGGCATTTTACCAATGGTTTACAATGAAACTGGTAACCGTTTCATCCTTAACACACACCATAGCCACAAAACTTCATACAATATGCAAACCCACATCAGGTAATTTACCTTAAACTTAAATTAGAGATTACTCAATCTTACAAAAATGCTCCTGCATTTTACATGTAATTTCCTGATATGAAGACCCTGGGCACTGGGCTGCAGCACAAATATGGAAAACATAAAAAATTAGCTTGATTGTGCATACTTTTAATGTGGATATATTATGCACATGGGTAGTACCCATCTCCCAAGCAATGGAGTACAACTATATGACTGGAAAATGGCTAATTATAGGATATATGCCAACACCTAGGACATATACTTTAAAGCAAAATTATTCATACATGTCGTATAATATGTCCAGTAAAATCCATCTTTCATTCTCCCTTTTTCTGAATTCTGGCTCTTTGTTTGGTTTCCATGGTAACAATTCCAAGTACCTTCCATTTCAGTCATCCATAGACATGTAGCAGAAAGAATAAGAATAGCACACAGAACAGAAAGCATGTAGCACTGAACATGTACATCGAAACAGATACGCACATACATACATACGTATGTATATATATATATATATATGAATATATATATATATACACACACACACACACACACAAGCACACACACATACACATAAATTTGCCAGAGCAGAGGACAACATTTGAATACAGATGATGTATTTTACACGTTCTGGTAAGATTTTAATTATTTACAAATCTCTCTACTCACGCAAAATGCAAATGGAAATAACAAAAGGACACTGTAATCTAAAGGGATAATTTGAACAATCTGCACCACATTATGGAACAGGCAGATGATTGGATATTAACAAAAAAAAGAAACGTCTTTTTCCGAAGTTTTCCAACATCTTAGCTACACTGAGATCCAGTGTATATGAGCAATATGCCGTCGGATTTTTTTAGTTATTATTAAAGTGTGCATCAGTGTGTATTTGCGTGTGTCTGTCTGTGCATATATGTGTGTGTGTGTGTGTGTGTGTGTGTGTGTGTGTGTGTGTGTGTTGTCTGTTCGGAATGTAAATTTGTTGTCAACCTGGAGTTTGTGGGGGCAGTACCAGCTTCCAGCTACCTCGGTCAGAGGGAAGCGAGACGCGGAGAGTGTGGGTGTAGAAAAGCTTGAAGCCATTTGCATTTTTGTTTATAGCTCATTGTTTTGGTAAAAATGTGTCCTAAGGTGCTATGTCCTTCAGAATGTATGCATATGGACAAACTGAAAGCATTAATAAAAACTGAATTCAGATGCACTACCATAATCTTACAGTTCTTGAATTCTTACATGTGTAATGCTTGTTAATGTTAATAATTCAAACAAATGTTGGTCATATTAAATGGATATAACAAAAATGTTATGTCTCAGTAAAGAACAGCTAATAAAAATTACAATATATGATTTATATCCTTCCATTCTTTAAATAAATAGCAACAGCCAATCATGGTAACCCTCTGAATATCCGGAAGGGTCAAAAGTCTCCCATGACAAAACAGGACAAGGCCTTAAATTCCCATCGTGTTCTTTAAATCAACAATTTAATAACCACACACACACACAAATGCAAGTTCACAAAGTAAGTGTGCTTAAGCCTGTATGATTTTTTTTTCTATTACAACAGTTGTTTTTAAGTCATCTTACTTGCAATTTATCGACAGATATGAGAAATAAATTGTCTAAAAATATGTAAAACAATTGGAACATGTCTTCATATCACATTAGTGGCTAATTTTGTGCTTGACCAAAGTGAGCAACACAGAATGTTCACAAAAGTAGACCATTATTATCTATAGAAGACACACCTGGTGGCAGAGGATTCTGGGAAATAAAATAACCACATTAAACACCTATTACTGAACCCTGTCCAAAAAGCCATCACTGGCCATATCCTCATTTTAAGGTCCACAGTATCACCATTATTGCATGTATAAATGCATCCAAGAACATGAATATAAACTTTTTTCATGATCCAACACTGATTAAAATCTTCATTCTTAATAATGTACTCAGAAGACATGCAAAAAGGGAGATGTTGGGCCTACCTATGAATGTTGATCAGAAGTAGAACAGGACTCCAGGTTTCTTGAGAACATTGCCAGATATTGTCAGTGTTTTTTGTGTTTGTTCCTCCTGCCTTCTCTATTGCTCAGAGTCAAGGTGAAAAGTCCCTTGATTGAACGTCCAAAGTTAGTTTTTTTTTCCTGAGTTTCTTCTATTATTCTTCACTTTCTTGCCCGGAATATATATTGAACACAGTTATGCTTCAATGTGAAAGTGTAAAACTGACTGTAAACTCCTTAATCTATTTACGTATGGTTGTTCAATGTATGCATGCTCTACTCGTGAATCCAGACTACAAAATATGTGTGCATGTATGGTTTAAATGCTCTAACCACACTCCACATTAGACATGTTTGCAAAAAGAAAAGAAAAAAGAAACAATTAACTCTAAATATACTGTAAAGGGTAAGAGTTAGAGTTTAAGTTCTTGTTTAAAGCTGTTTTCAGAAGCAAAGATCAGTCTAATATCGAAGGTAGGATATTAAAAAATAAGAATATAGTTTGAAAAAAAGAGCAGAATGACTGCACATAATGTAAAATTTAAGCTGTCACCTAATTTTAACACTCGCTGTACGACTATATACGTAAGCCAATGAAAATCAAGTTCAATGGCTCATCTGCCCAGCATATCCAAGAGCTGTACGAAGTAACAGCATTTCTCTGCATGGCCATTCAATTACCCACGGAACATTTTACCAGACAGTATTCTAATACAATATATTTTCAAATAAAAATATTATAATTAAAAAGCATTTAATTATTTTAGTTTTTGTTGAGGATAAATTGATTATCAGTAGTATTTTGTCAATTAAATTCCCCTGGATATAGATTCGGTATAAAACTAATTGAAACTTGCTTTCAAAATAACAACAATACATATAAATATAAAACTGTTGAACGAACACTACAGCTGTAGAAGATTCAGCTATTCAAGAAAGATTTAACGTTCCCCCGATTAAGAGACGAATACAATACATCTACGGTATAACATTAAGCACATAATGTATATACATATTTAAGAGGTTTGATTAATAGAGTATCTGACCTGTAAACTATTAAACGCTCGAACAATATTGCAACTCTGAAATAGTGAATGTTATAATTCTTCAAGGATATAAGGTTCATTCTTCCACCTCCCCCCTTCCATGCTCTCCAGCCCCGGCAGCGGCTGCTCCGCGGCAGGCAGTCTTGCTGAGAGCTCAATAGCCCCGGCCTCTCCCTGATCCTTGTCAACTGCTCCCCTGCCCCCGACCCCTTCAAAATTTACACGCTGAGTAAAGATCCCGCTGCAGTTTCCAGGATAATCTACGGTATATCCTCTGTGGCGAAATTCTCTCATGTTTTGATTGTATTATGTATTTAAATTAGTCTCCTGTTGTAATTATAAGCTGTTTTGCAAAACGGATATCCTTCGTATTTTGTAATCATAACAGTTATTACTGAAACCAATAGTCAAATGCCTTGATTTTTCGGTTAGTCAAATATTAGGGTATTAGAGCGTATATCATTTTATACTTTTCATCCGCCTCAAGTTTTTTAAATTCACTATACTATAATTTAGACGATATTTGTAAATATCGGCACATTAATTATGATTTTGTTGGAGACGATTCTTACGCATGGATCTTCACGATCATCAAAGCTAGATTGCGTGTGCGTGTATGTGTGCAGCCTTGCTCTTCAGTGTACATTAGTGCGTCAACTAGTGTGTCTATTTCTTCAGCTCCCGAGTCCGAGAAAGCAGAAAATCCTAATGCAATCTTTCCGTCGATAATTTATCTCTGTGAGCTCCCACGCTAGAGAGAGATGTGACAGGAGGGAGTTTCTCCGCAGATCAGTTATTTTCTCATGAAAATCTTGTGCAGCAGTCCGTCAGTAATGCGCAGATCTCCATCGCTCATCTCCCCACCGGCAAAAATTAAGCAACGTCAAGTAAACTATGGCAGGTCTCTAATTGGAAATAATAACGTAGTTTGCGGCAAAAGTATCCAAAGGCTTAACACGTTCCGTTTTCCGTTTCTTCTAATGGTTGCTTCATCTTCTTCGACAATCCGCTTCTCGCGTTTTGTAGATCATTTTTTTGCGGTTGTATACCACAGATTTGGTAGACACTACGGTTTACAGGTGTATTTGGTTGAATAAATGATATTGCCCTTCCTTGCCATCCCCCGCTTTTTCTTTCAATCGCTGTCAGTTTCGAGAAGGGCGGGGATATAGTAAACGGGGGGAGCAACAGAGTAATTGGACGCAGAATGATTTTAAGTAGCCTACTATACAAGGGATCCTTGGTGATCGCTAGCTCCCTCTCGCTCGCTCTCGCGCTCTCTCTCCCTCGCTCTCCGTCTCACTCTTACACACAGACGCACATGCATACGCACACACACACACACACACACACACACACAGATGAGCGAAATGTAAAGCTAAGGGGATGGTTATGTACTAGTTTAAGTTGTAAAGCCAAATATATACTGAATATTTTATTAGTATATAAGCTGCAATTTTTATTTTATTAGCATAGTTGGCCTTAATGGCTGACTGTAAGAAGCGGACGTAAGGGGTTGCTCCATTAAACCATGCACGGTAGAACATTTCTTTATTTGAATAATACCATTTTCAGTTGACTGATCTGTATATAAAAGCATGTACTTCCCAATTAACTTAACCTTTCATCGATATTTACTTATTGCAACATTAGTAATATAAATCATGTAAATAATCCAATCATTAACGTTCACCTCCTTGACCCGTTGAGATTCGCAATTTGTGTAAATTATTTACTATGCATTATTTATGTTAATCAAGATCAATAACTGGTATCGATTGATTAGTATTGACAAACATTTAATTGTTGTGCGTATGTATATTACAGTACTTACAATATTCAATATTTAGCCTGTTATATTCTCCAATGGTGGTGCGCAATTTTGAGGATTTTACCTAAGTTACTTGGAATCAACCAATCATAACGGATGGGGGACCATGTATATCGCTGTTTCTTGTTGCTATGACAACAATAAACCCACGGTTACAACCTCTTAACCCTTAACACTATCAATGAGAGGAGTGGGTGGGAAAATGAAGGGAAAGGTAGTTCTACCGATACTGATGATGAATATAAGGAAATATTAATTGAAAAGTATATCCAGAGAGGGCAGGACAGGATTAAGTCATAACGGGAGATCTACCTTATAAAGTAACAGTACAATCGTAATAGCAACATTGTGATGGTTACATTTTCTGAACCCTGTCCCTAGTGCGCTCTCTCTCTCTCTCTCTCTCTCTCTCTCTCTCTATCTCTCTCTCCCTCTTCAGCAGTGTCTGTCTGCTCTGTAATTATTACCATGGTTACCATCAGTGATGTGATTCCAGTCCCTTTAGAAATGTATCTTTTCCTCCTAATTTTCTTTCAGTTTTTTATTTGTCAGATCTCAGCGCTGCTGTATAACAGAAACCATTTGTCTCCGAACATTTTCTTCTGAGCCACATATCAACCTTTTTCGCAAATGCCTTTGACCTTTTGCATTCTCAAGTTCAGCTCAGCTCCGTTCCACTCGGTGACGTCGTACTAGTGTGGTCAACATGTTCATTAACGTGGATGCCCATCAAACTGACGCACATCCATATAGTCTTCCATTATTGATTCAAATATTATGGAATGAAATCAGGGAACTAACAAGGAACTAATAATGAGAATCAAATTTTAGGTGTGTAGCATGTTTGACCTATTTATCCTACCTTCCCATTTCACTGCCCTGTTTCATTCTTTTTTTTTTTACCATAAAATAGAATTTTAGGTTTGTACAGTATTTTCTGAACAATAGAAGACAAAGAACGGAAGAAAAATTGTCTTGAACCCAGACTACCTCACATATCCTAGTCCTGATTTACCGAGTCTGGACCATACAAAACTACCGTGCCAATGGGAAATGTTCCTCAAGCAACAGGGCCACGGCTCAAGGATTAAGGGGCATCTCCTGGAGACATATGTCCTTCTTCAGGGCAAATTGCTCTGAAAGGATCCGCCGTTTAGTCAAAATTTCGCAGCTTCCCCAGTACATTTGTTTTTTCACGGAAGCAGTTCGGGTTAAAAGCCTGGCACGACAGCAGTGCCACAGTGGGGCTTCCAAACCCACAACCCTAACCTCTCCTCCACACTTCTGCCCAACAGCATCCACTGGCAGCAGAACAAATCCTCCTGCCAGCTTGGAGTCACATGCCAGCTCTCATCAGCCGAGATAGACCAGCCACCACCAGCTTGACTCCTCACAGTATCAGCTTACCGGCTTTGCGGTACATGATGATGCGTTTGGGGTTCATTTTTCTTTAGTTATTATTTATCCACGCGCTTTTGATCCAAAAAGACGTAGTTACCGCGCACCGTTATGCTGGATACTGTAAGGAACATTCCTGTGATAGACACAATTTAAACACCCTCTCCCATTTTTTTTAATCTGTAGTCTTTCTCTCCCCATTTCTACATACGTATTACAGAGATGCAAAGACAGAAACAGAGAGAGGAAAGGAAAAAAAAAAACATGGACCACTGGGGCGGAATATAACTGGCGTCGCTCCGTCGCGCAAAAGACGGTTTCAGTCAGCCAGGGCACCTCGGTTGCCCGCTGAAAGCACACCTCCCACAGACCCACTGGGTGTCTGCGGGTTGCCAGTTTGCCAGCGAGAGACGCCTCTCCTGATCTGCGCCGGCTGTCCCGCACGACGCCGCGCAGGGTGGCGGCATGTAAAGAGAGCGACCGGCTTGGCAGGGGCTGCATGCAGGGAGCGTGAAGCCTGGCCTCCGAAGGTCTTCAAGCGGGAAGCTGTGGACGGCTTGGTCTGACGTGGAGTGGGCCGAGACTCAGCAAAGACCGTGGAAGCGCGAATAAAAAATCTATACATTGGCATCAATAAATATGCAATTTTCTCCAAAATAAATTGGACTTTCATTACGGATCATTACGGCTGTCAAATGACCAATGAGGAGTGCGTGTTTGATGACAACTAAGCCGTACAGGCAGAGATTAACTAAAATCTGGAGGATCTCTGGTGCAGAGCTGTCCCTCTGTGCGCCGCTTCTGCCGGGGCGTAACCTGCAAAAGTGAACGCCGGCATCCCAGCACTGGAAAGCCAAGTCTCACCTCACTCCGCTCCTAAGGTCAAAGATCATCCAAGCATGTTTTGTGGGAGAAAAAAAAACACAAACCACGCCCAGAGACCCTTCTGGCTGCGCAGACACTTCAGTGTGACGGTCACGAAACCAAAGAAAAAGAATTGTAAATGGTGCGGGGAAGACATCACCATTGGGGCTCCAGATGGCAATGCTGCAAGCGGCCAGACTACAAGCATACGGCGTTTTTAAAGCTCTTTCACAAGGTCTATCAAATAACCTTTAATACTCAGGGCACACGATCAACGTTTGGATGAAAGAGGCACTAGGTGCTCATCTTCAAGGTCAATGGCTGGGTCCGAGCCCCAAATTATGAGGAACCAGTAACGCTTTGGTTTACAGCCATGCTGCTGACACACGAGCCCCCATCAAATACGTGAAACACAATCAAACAAGAAATGCTCACATAAAGCGGTAAAATGCACAAGAGTGTTGTGCGACACACCGAGCTTAAAAGGACGCCGTTAACTGGACCGGGCCGACTTTTCCGTGAACGTTTTCTCCCCACTAGCCTGGTATATGGGCACATTTTACGACGGACGTTCTATTTATTTTGGAATCAGGGGAAGGTGGGTGGGAGACACCAGCAACGGCACCATCGTTAATGTACGTTATTTTCCCTCGTGCTCCACAAATGTAGATGCGCCGGCAGCAATTTATTTACAGTCATGTCGATAAAGTGCACGATTTTCATTTTCTAGTGCAGGGGAAACGGCCGGAAAAAAAAGAAATGTTTCTGTGGGGGAATTGATGACACTCAAGAAAAAGGGGTAGGCGCAGTGACACACACATATGCTTGCCTATTATTACGGTGACTCATTTTGAGTAATGCAATATATAACTCCTATATTATATCCTAACTTCACTCATAACTTATTCAATTGTATTAAAACACATCTGATAAACAAGAAACAAAGGAAGAGGCAATTTCACTTTGTGGGGAATACCTATTTTTCATAATTTCTGGACAAAAAAAAAATGTCCCCACAACATTAGCAAAACAGGCACAAGTGCATGTGCACGCATGCACACACGTATATCCACACACATACATATACACACAGACACACACACGTTTGTATTCACATCTTTGTGGGGACAGTCATTCCTATGGGGAAAAGCCCCAATCCCAACAATGACATTTTGACATTTGACAGTTTGATTGTAGCTACAGATTTTTTATAAAATAGAGTTTTTGAAAAAATGGTCTCCGCAACATCAAAATAATAGCTTTTTATAAAATCACAAGGTCAGTGAGACAATATTAAAGATATATACCTCCCCCCCCCACCCCCCAAACCACACACACACACACACTCACACACTGGGAGCCCCGTGCTGAAATAAAGCCCCCTCTGAGGTCCTGGTCTTGGACGCTACCCTCTGCCATCAGTGCTCTCAAGATACATCTGCTCTCTGGCTTATAAATGAGCTATCCCCGCTATCCCTGACCATGATCCTCCCTCGGCGGGAGAAGAGGACAGCGGAAACAAGGGCGTCGGCACGACGACGCCCGCATGCCGCACCGCTGGGGTACGCCGCGCTCCAGCTGCCGTCTGCGAGCGCCGGTTCCGGATGCTGACGAAAACCCGTCACATCGGGCCAGCGCACGTGTGGGTCCACAGTCACGTGCCTGAGTGTCCCTGAGGAATCTCCGGTGCCGTGTGGCTCCTCACCATGTCCATGGTCATGTCTCCATGCTGAATGCACACTCCTATAAACTGACCGTGGCCTTTGATCCTCAGTACAGTTGGCTGACAGTCACTGCACACAGTGATTAATATAATTTTCAATTTTAAAGACTATATTTCTTTTAAGAAGCAGTAACCAGAATTAATGA